>VUQR01025325.1:22364-34812 GCA_015108515.1 Hemichromis elongatus | reverse complement strand
AAAGAGTTACTCTAACTCTGCACTAGAGTTCATTCGATGGTCACGCATGTACACTCAAATGTAGTTAATCTGAACTCCCAGAGAGTTTATTCCAAAGACCAGAATTTGCTGTGTGTGCACTATACACCTCAACTTCTGCGTACCATATTGTGATTTGACATGGCCTTCCACTAAAGTTTGAGATGCTGTTCTTCCCAGTTGCTTCCTCTTTGTGATATTACCACTAACAGTTACTGTGGATTATTTAGGTGTCAAAGGGGTACCATCCTGGAATTCACTTAGCTCCTGAGAGCGACCCTTTCTTTCACAAATACTATGGCAAGGTAAGGCACGATTTATACCTACTAGCTAAAGACGATAACTGCAGGGTCCTGATCTCCAAGGATCCTCAGAAGGGACTAGTTTCATCTAACTACTGGCTAATAACCTGCCACAGCACTACATGGAAGCTCCTTTCAAGCATTGTAATGGCAAAGACGAGCAGGAACACGGCTCAATACACGGGTGGGGCCCAGCAAGATCAGAACAAAACAGCAGTCCCTGGTGGACAGAGCAGTCACTTGAGACTTGATGACCAGAGTGACCAACTTGTGTACTGCCTGGATTGACTAGAAGCAAGATTATGACTTAATACCTGGAACTACACAAGACCAACAGGAGCCTAAGAGGAATTCAAGGAACAAAGTGTGTGTGATTTACCAAGGAGATGCTCTGTCTCCACTGCTGTTCTGCATAGGCTTGAACCCCCTCAATCAGATTATTAACAAGAGAGTAGTTGGCTACAGATGCCAACTATGGGATGAAGAAAACTTTAGCCACTTCCTGTACATGGATGACATCAAGCTGCTTGCCAGGAGTGAACAAGATATTGATTCACTGATCCATACTACTAGGACCACAGTCATTACTGTGTCGTTTAAAGGCAACAAAGAAGTAAAAATTAGTGAGAGCTGAGGGTGTTGCACTACCAGAAGGGAACTTTGCAGGCATTGAGGATAGCTATAAGAACCTTAGAATCCCACGAGGGACTTGTAAAGCTACAAGGAAAGCTGCACATTCCCACACACCTGCAGAGAGTAAGTCCTAAGGAGTTTGTTTAATGGGAACAACACTTATGTCTGCCAGTCATCAGTCATCTGGGATAATATGTTCGCCAAAGAAGGAGATAGAAGCCACTGACATAAAAAAGAATGGACTCACCTTAGATTAGGGTTTAACCCCAAATCCAGCACCCTGAGACTATACATTAAGTAGAAGGAAAAGGACTACTGTGTCAGAACCACTATCCAAGATGAAATAACAAAGATCCACGAGCACATCTGAGAGATGGCCACAACTGTTGATGTGCTGAGTGAATAGCTCAGGCATCAGAAGCCCTCGAAAGAAGAGGACCGAGAACAGACCCATGCATCGCATGACAGAGGAAGCTACTGATATCTAAGTCCTGAGGTCAATGTGGCTTACATGCCCAAACGTGGTTGAGTCTGAAGAAACAAGGTATATACGATATACACAACAGCCAATGTAGATGTGTCGGTCACACAATAAGCCTTTTCACATTAGCATTGGGAGAGAAGATTTGGCAAGTTTTTCATGGCCAAAACCAATATACTCAACAGATACAAGGCCACAGTTGACTATAGAGTGGTTATTTTTGCTCATAGGGATTTATAGCTGTCTTAGCTGTCTCTGTTTTGTTTTTTGTTTTTTTCTGTTTTTAAAGGGCGTGTCTGTCTCTCGTTAACAATGACTGAAGCTGAGCAAGCTAGAGGCCAGCAGCTTTCTTTTTTCTGATGTTTCTTGCATGGGCATTGTGGATAATCCCCTGGTCATTAACAATAGCGCTCTGCGATACTGCAAATTTTGATATCAATCCAGTACATAGTGAATAACTGACCTCATTCCATCGAAGGCTTCCCAGTGCTTTATATCTCACAGAGTAAGACGTGTTATGCTTGACATCGTCCTGAGGCCAGGTCACAGTCACGTTCAGTTTCCCAGAGTGTCGAGTGAATGTGGCATCATTTGGAGGGCCACATCGCTCTGAAACAGTCAAGAAAATTATCCCAAAAAGTTCCTTCATTTTTAAATTTTTGTATTCAAAACAGAGAGAAAAACAAACAACAGGCTGCTGCTTAAATTCTTCGACTTACGCAGGCTCGCCGGTGAACCTTGAAAGACTGCTTGGGTGCAATTTTTTGTCTCGCTGTTTTCAAAAACCCGAATGGTCATATTGTATTTTTTTTTGAAAGGGATCTCTGTTTGTAACATAGTGATGTTTTTATAAACTCTGCAATACACCTTTTGTGGGTCGGTGTACTTTCTAAAAGAAGAAACAAGAGGTGTTAATTACAGATAAGGACATTTTCAGTATTTTTCCAGCACGTTTGTATTGGTGTGGGTGTAGGGTAAAAAAGGAAAAACAAAACACTACTTACTGTTGTATGACAAGTGTATGTATATTTTTGGATGCATGTTTTCCAGGTTTCCACACACATTTCATTTTGCTCCATATATTTTTGGTAAAACAGTCTAAATCACGGACTCCATCTGTAAAAGAGGCAGCGCACCGTCATCATAAAGAAAAAAACCCCAAACGTTTTCCTGTCTCAAATCTGATTTTAAAGATCATGGGTCAGCTCAGGATGACTCAGTTGTATTTTCTTTACCTGGGTGAAGTCGACAATGCTGGTATTTGGAAGAAATGTTGTCTGGCTTGCAACTCTCTGCATATGAATATGGTTTGTGAATACAGATGACAAAATATTCGATTAATTCATGAGGAATTTTTTACCAAAAGTTGGAGATGTTTTTAATGATACATATTTTTTTGCAGGACCTGTTTTCTAGCAAAATGTAATCAGCGTAAGCTGTTAGTTGATATCTACCAGCACACACAATTTGAACATAATATCCAACAAACAGACAGACAAACAGGACTTCCCTAAGTCGTAGACCTCATTACTGAAGAGTGATGGAATTCTGGTCCACTCTTCTTACCATTTTGTTATAGTTCATTGAGCTTTACTTTTTCAGTTCCTCTAAATTTGCTGCTGTCCGTGGGATTATTGTCCTGCTGCCGCATGACTCACTTTGGGCCATGGCCTTGCATTTGACTCGAGAATACCGAGCAAACTGCCAAACATCTGCTTTTATAGACGTGCTCACACTTGGTGATGATCGGTTAATCAAGTGGATTTGATTAGCACCACCTGACTGCTATTTCCCCTTTCATTTCTAGAGAAGTAAGCAGTACTTGTGCTTTCACACATTTTTCTCCATGTTTTTGTGTTTGCTCCAGGTTACATTCATCTCAGTTTAAGACCTGAGGGTTATGCTGTGAGGGAATTTCGACACAGTCTGTTTTCTTTGCGTTAGCTGGTTTGATAAAACTTAAAACTGAAATACAGATCTTTAACTTTCTCTGGTAACCCAGGCTTTCTGCTTCAGGGTCTGTACAGCTCTCGTAAAAAGGCACGTTACACATTTCATATAACTCTTGCACCTCACAAAAAGATCACTATGAATGTCAATATCAAAGACATCTCAGATGATGAAGATAACATGCATGTAAAAAATCTATGGAGAACCAAAAAACTATAACAGGAAAAGGCATTTAGATTCAAGTTCATTTGTTTGCTGAGTGCGCTCTCTATGCTGCTGGTTATTTATAACGTGATGGCACATTAGACCTCTGAAACTTTGAAGTGGATCCATTTAAACATTAAAGGTTGCTGTCCCACATCAGACCGTGGGACATCACTTTAATTGGTCGACAGATCTAAGTGAAATACATTTTACTGATTGGGCTTGGCATTCTTAGCAATTATCTAATATAAGTTATTGAAGCATGCATGTTTTATCTAAATATGCAAACTCCAGTGAGACTGCGACGTTTGCACTGCTGTAACTGTACCGCTGGGCTTCACATGCGACGTTAGTAAAATACAGCTTAACAAGTTGCACATGTAGAGAGAATTGCATTGCATTTAAAACATAAGCTGCAAATAAAAGAATCAGGGCTCATGTGGCACATGTGGATGATTTTAAACCTAAACTTTGATTATAACATGCTCCCGACCAGATTATATGTTCAGCATAAGTTACCCTGATGGTAAAAAATAGAGTTGCTTTTATAACCCAGAAAACTCTGATATTAAGCTAAGAATCAGATTTATGATTATTTTGTATTATTCTTACCTTATGATAGGACAAAATAAAACCTCACAATTGAAGGAAGATGTACTTTCTTTTTTTTAACATGACTGTATGATGGAAGATTGCAACATTTTCCATCCAAGTCCTCTGATATAGGTACAGTTTAACAAGGGAGGATCAAGTGTGAACTTGATGTTGGGTGTTGGGTGCAG
Organism: Hemichromis elongatus; assembly: GCA_015108515.1. Taxonomy (NCBI): domain Eukaryota; kingdom Metazoa; phylum Chordata; class Actinopteri; order Cichliformes; family Cichlidae; genus Hemichromis; species Hemichromis elongatus. Next base: position 30,442 of record VUQR01025325.1, on the reverse strand, counting down.
TAGAGTAAACAGAGCCTAACATAATGCTGCTCTCTTCATTAGCGACTGTGGTGGCGTAGAGCATATTTATAAGTTCATCGTTGGAGTGAAATACTTTGTTGGGTTGAGTTGTTGTATTAGACTGAATGAAGGGTAAAAAAAAACAGCAGACATGTGTCACTCTGAGTTAAATGTGCAAATGTAGGGCAGCTATAGTGTAACTACCACTTCACTCTTCGTCTTGTGTCAAATGAGACAAATAACACAGCAGTACTCCATAAGTTCACATGAATCAGAATGCTGGTATATTGCAGTACGCACAGTAACCAATATTTAACTAGTAATAAGACAATAAATAATTGGAAATGATGCGGTAAGCCTACCTGGGGCTACTTGAGAATGCATGGCGGGTGTAGCGTTGTAAACAAGAATCAGACCTTGAATGTGAATGACAGGAGTTAACACAGAGATGCTCGTGGATTTAAATCCTTCCAGAAAGACTGAGCTGTACCAAGACGAGAAGTTTATCAAGCAGAAAGGCAGATTTGTTTTTAACGTACACTTACCCAGGATGATATAATGTGAATGGCTTGCACATGAAGCACATTTAGATTCTGAGAAATCCAGCAGAACTCTACGACCAGCCATTTCGCCTGGGTCTGTCTGAAAGACTGAAACCAAGACGGTGCCTTTGTAACCTCACACCCACAGTCTTCTGCCATTCACAATCATGATTCACACAGTAGCTGCTCTCTTGAGCGTGTGTGAGAAGGAAATATTTTTGGGGAGTTTTGACACTGAGCAGGGAGGGGCGGGGACACAGTGTGTGACACAGTTCATAGGACTCGTAGACTGACAAGAAACGGTAGCTCCCCTGAAGTATGCAGAAACAGCTTTGTATGTACTTCTTCTTTTCACAAATAGAACTGTTGAGTCGAAGATGTTGTATCTGCTGAAACAACAGCTTTGACTCTGAAGTGCAAGAGGCAACAGAAAGCAAGAGAAGTGACCGTGACTCAAAAGAAGAGCAGGAATGAATTTGTGTGCTTTAAATTCAATTTCTATTCATGCTTTCAAAGAACTGAGCTCAAATTCCTTCTGAAAAATTAAAGTGCTAGAACTGGAAAATATGTTTTTTAAAAGGAAAATTCTAAATCAGAAGTCTAGTAATGAGATATACTTTATTAATCCCGAAGGAAATTGAATTCTTTCCAACAGGTTTTGAAGAAAAGACCTATACGCTCTATTAAAAGAAAATAGAAATACTGCTTCCTGCCATTTACAGCCGACAAACACACAAATATTTTAATATTTTTAAATCATATTTCTGTTCTTTCCTAACCAAAATGACTTTAAATGGAAAAAAGAAAGCTAGAATCAAAAAGGTACAACAAGGAAAATTGTGTCACTAAAATAAATATATAAATAAATAAATAAATAAACGCACTCAACTGAAATATACAGGCGGACATTTCTCAGATAGATAACATCTTAATCTTGTTTTTAAAGGAAGTAAGAAAGAAAAAACAACATGTTTGAGGCATGTGTGTAATTACATGTGTAATTAAAAACTGCTTCTTGTTATTGTAAAGATGACAATTCATTCTGTTCATGGTTATGCTCAAACATCTAGGTGAAGTAAACAAATAAACAACAAGGGAAAAAAAGCCATAGAATAAAAAACAAGCTAACCTTTGTGTAATAACTGCTAGAGCCGCATGCTCTGTGTGAGATGTCTGGTGACTCAGATCACCCTGTTTTCCACTCTGTCAAAATAATCTACAGTGCCATCAAAATTTTACCAAAACTGAATGAGTAGTCCATTTACCTAGACGTTTCCCTTCACGCCCTCTGAGCTTCTCTAGCTCGCGTTTTTAACACAAGAGATGAATATAGTGCTTCTTTTGTGCATCTGAAGAATGTGCAGATGTTTGAGAGTTAGGATGTGATTCATGACCGACTCATTTGTCGGGAAGCCACAGGAGTTCTGGGCAGATGGAGTCCGTTTGGGTAGTGTTTGCATGCATAACCAAGAAGGTTCAGACTGTTAAACCTCAACATTGTTCCTCATGCATAAAAATATAAAAAGGTTTAAAAAAAAAAAGGCAGAACAGGAAAAGCTAGAGTGCTGTTAATCTCACACAGCCCACTGAGTGGAACTTTATACAGCTCAGCTACACTGCTACTCTTTTTAATTATTTCTATATTACACCGCTTTCTGCTTCTACTCTCTGCACTACTGCTTGATTTTTTCTTTTTTCTCCAACTATTACTTCTTATTTTGCAGATTTTTACATGTGAATCTGCTATTATAATTCTATATTACTATAGAGAAAGTTACCCAATAGTATATTATTATTTAAAATCACTTCCAACTGCAACATTTAAGTGATATAAAGATTAATGAATATGTGAATCAATAATTAGGATCTAGTCACATACTGTATATGATTCTGTATTTTCATGCTAAAATCTTTGTATTGTTACATATATATGGTTATACCTTGTACTTTATAAGAGCATCTAGCTCATTTACAGCCCTGTGCTCTAATACTGAAGGAATTACATGAAAAGAGGCTGAAAAGTGTTTTGTATTAAATTGAAAATTATTGTTTGGTAAAACAGTTTTTTTTTTTCACTTAAGTAAAAATCCTAATCTGTCTGAAGTTATACAGAAGTTTCACATCTAAAGACAGTATAATAATGTAAAATTCCTCATTTTGTTATTTCCTGAACATTATGATACCAAATCATGATTATTGATTCATTACTATGTATATCGCTTTTTGTCACAGGTGGACATGATTGTAGTTTCTCAGATACCGCTCAGCAGCTTTATCTAGGAGAATACAATATTACACTGAAGCTGGTTCAGCAGCATGTACTTTCCATGTGCTTTGCCTTATTGGTCCACTTGACTGATCTTTATTATTATTATTATTACAGACTGGACAGACATGAATGGGGGATAGGAAAGGGAGAAAGAAAAAAGAAAGGGTGGGAAAGACAAACAGAGGGAAGAGGGACAGTGAGAGAAGACACTGAAAGACAAACAAAAACGGAAAGAAAAAACAAGCATAAAGAGAACAACACAGTAGGGACACCACAGCAATAAGCTACATAAGTATAAGTAACAGTAAATAGTAAACACTGATTGTTACTGAGCAGTGTGCAAAGCCATGCTTTGAGGTAGCAGCCAACAAAGATATAGTGTGTGTCTGTGTGCACACCTGTGTGTGTGAAGGCGCTTGTATTCAAAAGGTTTCTATGTGTAACTATCTGCTAGAGGGCATGGGTAGCCACAGCCCCGTCCCCCAGGGCATGAAGAAGACATGGAGGAGATCCAGGTCTCAGACATCCAGAGGTCCCCCAGAGCACGGAAGCCCAGGGAGGGCCACCCTACATATAGGGCCTTGGGGGTGGGCACGCTATACGGCGTCCAGAGGACAGACTGTGAATTCAACCTCACCTCTGGCGCCGGTGCCTACCTCTCAGTTTTAAATACATGTAAACATTGAGGTTTCTTGGAAGGGCCCGTGCCGACACTTGCTGCTCTCTGGCAGAAAGCCCCATGGCCCTCCTGTGTTTTAAATGCACCTTTAGAACAGCACAAAGAGCGGTATGGGGTCTTCACACCATACATAGTAGTTTTTGTTATGGGTTAACAATAACAGGAAAAAAACAAATGTAAAATTTAGTGGAAAAAAACTAATACCTTTGCTAACTAATATCTTGTCAGTTAAAATTTGCATCAGTTGATTTAGATGTGGATCCTATACCTTGTTCAGTCTTATCCGGTGAAGATTTGTTTAACCAATATTTTATAGTTTTAGGCTACAGTACTTTTTGCCTTTTTGAGAGGCAAACGCAAAATTTGAAAAATCAAAGAAAACAACAGTAACAATGTACAGGCACCTACAGGTGTTGTTGTTAGCATGTTTTAGAAGGAATAACACAGAAAGAGATACACAAATGTATATTTATTTTGCTGCATGTTCCTGCTTCCGTGCAGCACTGTACACACACAGGAAGTTCTGTTCACACCTCACTGACTTAAGTTAGGCCCCAAGAACGTCATTAATGTTGTGTATCGTGATCTTTATCTTAACATTACACTTTGTACCAGCTGCAGAGCAAAGTCTGAGGTACGGTTATTACTGTTTTTCTGTGCAACCTTTGTCTATGAAAGCCTTCTGCCTTCTGCTTTGAACTGCCACGAGCTAAAAATATCAAATGATTCTAAAAAGTCATAGAAAGAGCTGATGACAAAACGGACCCCTGAAACTCACTGAATCAAAAGAGATGATTAAAATTAGAAGAGAACACTTAAAGATCCCAGCCACAGGAAATTCATTTCCGCTAAACAACTCAATGCCTGCCTACCCGTGTTTTTCTCATCGGTAAATTTCCCCACCTTAACCTGTTTCTTATCACCACCTTGAATCAGCGGTGCTGTAACTTATTGTGGCCTACAAGTGTCGAAATGCTACTTATGTGGGTTCATCTCACGGAGTCTGGCTTTGAGCTGAGATCTTTGTTTTACCAGCAGGCTCAGGATTCAGTAGTCACCTTTTCAGTAAACTGGTATTGACAGCTGAATGCTATTCATTTTACAGAAGACTTGAAGTAGTTTTTGAAGCAACAGCATAAACATTACAGGTCAAATGAAAAAAAAGTTTATGCTGAGTCATTTTCTGGTTTCACTAATATTGAGTGAAAAAAAATAATGCAACCAATCTTTTAGTTTAACAACCAAAATAGGCTGGGACAAGGAATGAATCTTTGACAAGTTATAAACTGCCGTTATTATTTTCCTTTTAGTTTACCCTCAGAAGAGATCAGGATCAGGTTCCAACAATTTAACTGCTTTAATTTCCATACATACAATTAATCAAAACTATAATGGCATCAGGTAAACACCTAGGAGCCTTTGATTTAACGTTGTCTGCTATCGCTGCTGGTTCTTTAGCAAACACTACCCTCCTGTGGTAAGACTGTGTGTGCACAAACTTTATAATAGAGACTCCGCAAAAACAAAACCACCAAAAAATACATTAACACCATAAAGATGTGTTTACATTTTACTGACTTAAACATGATTTTCATCTGCCCATACTGAAGCAGCAGTTCACAGCAAAGTGTCTCCGCAGTGTTTCCCTTTCACATGCCGTTTCTTAGAAAGCCTAACTGTGACTAATACTGAACAGTACAACTCTACTGTACAGATAGTAATGTAAATGGACTGCTTCTTATATAACTCGTGTCTACTATCTCAAAGCACTTTATGCAACTTGCCTCATTCACCCATTCATACAAGTACTTTTTATCAGTTTTTTCATCACGTGCTCTCTATCTCACATTCACACACATTTGTGCGTGGATGCATCTTGTTTGAGGATATTTGACATGCAGACTGGAGCAACCAGGGATTGAACACCTGCTCCACCTCCTGAGAAACAAACACCCCTGATGCTTTTATGAGAGTCCTGTTCTGTAATTTGAAAGAGGCTGATAATGATGCTGCGTATTTGTATACAGCTGTGCAAAGTTCTTCAGTTTTTTTCCTCCCTTTCTCACATTCATCCTTTCTCTCTATCTCTCTTTTTTTAGTGTCATTTTTACAGTAAATAAAATGTTTTTTCGTGTCTGTTGGATTCACACAGGTTACATGACATCTGTGCCAAGTTGTCGTGTCGTCTAAAGTGAGAGTTGGCAGGGGGGAAAAACCTAAGTTCAGACAGCAGTACAGTGGAGGGGACTGACTCACTTCACTAGAGCTGACTTGACTCTCGTGACTAGAAATAAGTCACACTATAATTTCTGTCGTGAGTTCCAGTAGATTTGATTTCTTTGTGGACAGGCTGTAATCAGCTGAGCTGTGTTGGTTCTGAGGTTTACTGTTCTTTTTTTTTTTTCTCAGCTCACATTGTACAATCTATAATCAGATGTTACATGAGCCATCATGGCTACTTGCAAGTCCTTAGCTGGTGGGGAAAAAGAGCGCTTCACTGAAAAACATCAACACCTTCAATTTAAACTGGAAGCTTGGACAAAAGTCCCTTTAAAATCAAGTCATGTTGAAATAGTTTTTATTTTGAAGCATTATGTAGGTTAACTTCCATTTCAATGCTCAACAAGGCACAAAAAAAAACATGTACAGAGTAGATTATGAGATTGAGTACGTCCTGGATTTGTTTTTTTTGTTTTTTTTTGTTTTTTTTGTTTGAGGTGCTCATTGGAAGGCATGAAAGCTAAAAGATCAAAGTTGCTCTCAAGGAACTCTTGTTTTAAATCAAATGTAAAATGTCTTTGTTCTTAAGGTCCCATTTAATCCACAAAAGAAAAAAACAAAACAAAAAATGAGCGAGTTAAACAGGTTTGTTGTTCCACAAAACCAAAATATTTATCTGATGTAAATCAACACTACATAAACACACACAATAAATAATTAACCACAGACAATACTGGCAGACATTTAAAAAAAAGAAAAGAAGAAGAAAGGGGTTAATTTAATTATATGAAAATTATACAAAAATGTTAAAAAGGCTTATGTGATAACTATGACATTATAAGTGAGCTTTAAATTTCCAGTTTTTCAAATGTGTCTGCTAGCTAAACAAACATTTGCTATATTTTCAACTGAGAATTTGATTCTCAGAGATGTCAGAGAGAGGACAAGAGAGAACCAGTGGGTATACTGGGGCCTTTGTGGTGGACACTGAATTATTAATAATATTAATTATTGACATTTACACCATGTTAACATCTGTTTTCAGTAGGAAATGTTGTGTCAAACCACCGGCCAAACCTCAATCCTGAGAATGTCGATATGCTCGCTTTGCTTCCTACCTTTGACTAATGTAAGATTTTCAACAAGACAAATTAAAAATATTTCAAGCTTTAATTTGGTTGCCTGTACAGAGTGGACCCTGTCTTGTGTCCTATGATAGCTGAAATAAGCTCCAATCCAACTAATCCTGGATTTGGGGGCTTGGGGATCCTGGTACTGATATCACATCCTAAATTGGTCCAGGGTTTAAGCAAATAACATGGACAGACTGTTTTGGGTGAGTTTGAACTCACCAAATAAACAATTTAAATAAATTCAAAGTTTTAAAGAAAAGATAAAAATCTACACCTGAACAGGAGAATTCCCTCTTTTCAAACTCTACCATCCTAACAAAACCAATGGGAAAAAAGCATCCATCAAGAGTAACAAGTAGGGATGGAAATCTCGATACTGTAGCACTGTTTCAATACACTGCTTTGAAGTGTAGTTCAAAACGCCCACCTAATCGAGGTCTTGGTGTGTTGCACCCCAGTTTCAATGAGCCGCTTATAGGTCGACTGACAGAGAACAGAACAACCCGATGACACCGTAAATCTCCCAGAAAGCTCAAGGGTCATCGCTGCCAGCAGCAGCAGGATTGGTAGCAGCAGTCACAGAAAAAAAGAGAGTTAACTGAAACGTTTTGACAGCGGGGCTGGTGCAACCCACAGTGGAATTGTTCCAAGGGCATGTGATCTGCTTGTTCATTAGCAGGAGCAATGTGTGGTATATCCACACCTTTGTAACTTTGTAACCAAAACAAAGCAACAACAACTACTACTAAATCAAAATCAAAATGTAAAAACTTAAACAATGAAGGAAGTGGACGGTCAATAATGTTTAACCTCTGGTGACCACAAATATATGAACTTAGTTCCACTGCAATCAATTCAATAGCTGACAATGAAGTACAAAAGCATGTTGCATCCATTTTCTTCTGGTTATCTAATTCAGGAATGCAAGGGTGTAGAGCCAGGGTGTCGAACTTTAGGCCTCGAGGGCCAGTGTCCTGCAGGTTTTAGATCTCACCCTGGGTCAACACACCTGAATCAAATGATTAGTTCATCATCAACTTCAAGACATGTTGAGGAGGTAACTTAACCATTTAAATCAGCTGTGTTGTTTCAAGGACCCACCTAAAACCTGCAGAACACCAGCCCTCGAGGCCTGGAGTTCGACAGCTGTGGTGTAGAAGCTATCCCAGCTGTGATAGGGTGAAAGACAGGGTATATCCTGGAGAGGCTGCCAGTCTGTTACAGGGGGGGGGGGG
>VUQR01025325.1:0-22344 GCA_015108515.1 Hemichromis elongatus | reverse complement strand
AGTGGAAGGGGGGGGGGGGGGAAGAAAACAGTCACCCTTAAAGCCAATCTAGAATTGTCACTTTAGCTAATCTACCTGAAAAGAGCTCACATATCCATAGGGAGAACATACAATCTTCATACAAAAAGGCCTAAGCTGACTGTGGGATTCAAACCCAGGACCCTTTTGTTGTGAAGCAGCAGTGCAAACTACCATGCTGCGCTAAAGCAGGTTTAAAATTAAAATCAAGTTGCAGGTTTGTTGGCTTGATTTTGTGCTAAGAAACAGAAAAACTTGATAAGATGTGATCAGAGGCAGTGAAAGTGCTCATTATGTTTTCAGGGCAAGTGGTTTATACCAGCTGGACCTGAATGTCAACACTGTCTCTGGTGTTGACATATCAGACTATCAACACCAGACAAAAGTTTAACTGGGTGCACAGTCATGGCTCAAAACTCATGTGTGTGTTTACTTTATGAAACTCAGTCTACTGTGTCAGACTATTGAAGATAGCATTAAAAAAAAAAGGAGGGCAGTCTTTGCTCTGTGAATTGTAACAAAATAAACACCCATAATATCCAGGAGAAAAAAACAAAACAAAACATAAAACTATAAAGGCAAAATGCTGTGTAAGTTCATGCTCTGTCATTTCCTCCATCCTGCTGAGTGTGTTTAGGTCATTTAAAATACACTAAACAACAAAAAATAAGAAACCTACAATAAAAAATTTTGTGTGTGCTTCCGCGTGCTTGTCCTGTTACCTTAGTGAGGACATGCTTGAGATTTTTAATCAATGGGGTGAGGACTTTTGGTCTGGACCTGACTTCTTCAAAAAGCCGTAAAAGGTTTTAGAGTTTGGGATAGAATAACAATTAAGCTGGATTCTGGCTACATGATAATACAATGCTGCTTTGGGTGGAGCAACCTAAATGTTGTAGAGTGTGTCATAATGGACAAAGTGAAAACAGGGTTAAAGAATTAATCCTACAAATATATTTGTTTCATCTCGTGCAATCCTGTGTGTTCGTATTTAAATTTGGAGCTTTGAGAAAGACACATGACTTTTGTTTCCTTTTTCCCTCTGTTTACCCTTACTAATTGACCTGCTATGCTGAATGCATGTTTGAAATGAGTCTAATTCTTATTATGAATACTTAGTACACGGTATTAAATCCTAAAACACAGTATATACAAATTTGTTCAAGTAGGCCCCCTAGTGGCTTGTGTTTGGTTAAGCCCTGCTCCTGATCTGCTGCCACCACATGTTGGTGATGGGATGTCATGTACCTTGTGTGGATGTGGTGTTTTACAGTATGTAGAAGGATTGAGAACTTCATCCACAAAACAAAATTTATTCATTTTTGACAAAAGTGAGCAAGTGAGCACAGATATCTAGATGCCAACAAATGCTATTCTTGGATATGCTTATTTTATAATTTGCATGCCCAGAGGAGGAAAGACCTCTAAATATTAAGACATCTGAGGAATGAGTAAGAGCGAGAATGGCAGGTAAGGAAGTGCCACACCTTTGAGTCACACATACAGGGACAACAAAACAAGACACAAAAGGAGAGACAGAAGAAAAGAAAACAGAAAGAGAAGGAGAAGAGAAGGCAATTGAGCTATTTATATATTTTTTTATAAACTGGAGTTAAATAAAAAAGTCTGAGTTTGAATGAGGAATCTCCAACTGTTTCAGACTGGACAAAAATAATACACAAAGTTCACGCTATGGAGCGACCAATCTTCTCCTTGAGACTGTCCTCAGAAAAATGTGAACAATAGAAAGTTTTTTTTTTAAATACTGAGAAATTACTCTAGAGCCTTGTAGGATTCCTTTAGATTACCTCTGTAATATCTGTATCTGAGTTGTACATAATTTTCATCTTGTAACCTTGTGTATGTCAAACTTCTATCTAGATGGCCTATCCCCCTTCTTTCTTTTTGTTTGGTCGCTCCTCCTTTTGTTGTCTTATGTTTTTATCTATAAAAGTGGAGAAACCCCCCCCCCAATAAACACAAAGTTTTAAAAAAATGTCTGAGACATTGTGATAGCAATTTATTGACTATCATTTTGAAAAATACACCATTTCTAACAACAGGTGACTTGTATACAAGATTATTTCACCATGATGCTTAGCATTATATAAAGATTTTTTTTAAATTTATATATACATTTATATATATATATTTATTTATCGTAAATCTTACTTTTTTTCAAATAAATAACAACAGGATAGTCTTGAAGGCGTTTTAATATTTCCTTTATTTATGTATTTATTTGGGGGCATTTTGCAGGGGTCCTATGACGTCTGCCTTTTGCTGGTACATCACAACAACATCACAAGCGTGACAGCAGTAATCCCAGCACTGTGATGATGTTTTTATAATAAAGTAAAATTGCTGTACACATCTACTGCATTCACACATTTTTTACATTCCAAATTATTGTCTGTCCACTCTGGGATAGCAGTCCTTCCATCCCCTTAATACTCTTGCTGTTTCCTTCACAAAGGACAGTCTTCTGTCGTACGTACTGCGTAGCCCTGTAAAGTAAATGTGATATTAATGGCAATAACAGCAGTTATTTTCCTAAAAGTACTTCTTATACTAATTTCAGCAGCCTATGTTAGAAGTATAACAGCACCTTTACTGCTGCTCTCATATTCTGGAGGGCACCTCACTTAATGAAATGAAAATTTAAAAACGTAAGTAAAATAAGAGGGAAACTATGGCAGACAAGGCTTGACTTGTGTTAGTAAGAGGTACTGTAGTGCCTGAGTGTACTGTAGAGTGTAATGAAGGAAGGAGAAAGTGAGAGAAAAGAAGTTAGAGGGAAAAAATAATTTGAAAAAATAAATAAAACTCAGGAATAAAATGGTATAACAACAGTGACAATTGAAATACAAAGTGGGTTTTAACATCTATCTAACATCTAACATATTGTTACAAGTTAATTTTGTTTGTGCTCCAAACAAATTCACCTAATATATTAAACAATTAAATATTGCGCCTCCATGAAAAAATACTGGCCCCCCTGGTAAATATGTTCTGGAACCGCCACTGCATCTAAAGCCGGTTAAAGCTATCTGTAGCGTTTGGAGGCCGCTGCGATCTGATTGGTCCGCCCTCGCACGTTGTGGGCGGGGTTAGGTTTTGGGCAGCAAGCTGTACTGGTGCGATAGGAAGGCAGAGACAGCATGGGCACACGCTGATTTGAAAGTCATGAGCAACAAAATTCACAGAGGCTCCTTCTAACCGAAGCGGACGCCTCTGCTTGGCGGCAGCGCTGATGTTAAAGAGGGTCCAGCAAGGTTTTAGTCGATATCACCAACTTTCAACAACGTCGTGACTTTGGTTTTACTCGAAGGAAAAGGAGAAGCAGAAGAGAGAGGAAAAAAGAAAGCTGTGTCCTCTAATGGGCTCGCGGCTCCTGACCATAATGAACCGTACAGGTGTGCTGGCACGTTAATTAAGTGCTACGTTTTGTTTTGAAGTACCACCAGAAGGCGACGCAATGGAGAAGAAAGAGTTTGTGGGGTCCGAAAGCGGCGAGAGCCAGTCGTCATCGGGCTCCCAAACCTTGTCTGAGGGCGAAGAAATGACGGCTCCTCTGGACATTAAAGTTTATGGTGATGGCGAAGACAGGCTCAGCTTGCACTTTGAAAATGTGAATGAGGTGGAGGACGGCAGAAATGTGGAAACTGACAAGGAGACCCCAGAAGATGGGGAAGAAGACGAAGGAGAGGAAGACGAAAAGGTAAACACAGTGATCTGCTAAACAAAACAAGGGTCGACTCAGACACGCGGAAAACCAAACGATTAGCCGATTGATTGATTATGAGCGCATAGAAACTAGATGACAACTGTTTCGGTAACCGGTTATTCGTTTAATTTTCAAAGCGAAAGCTAACACCAAAATAGCAACTGATTCCAGCTTCTCAAATGTGACACTTTCATTCTCGTTTTTGTTTAGACATTGAAGTAGAAAAAAGTTATTTCCTTTGATATACACATCTGACTAATTGTCCCCTCCCCCAGCAAGAAAGGTAACCACTTCAGGAGGAGGTGGTTGACTTGGTCCTACAGCCAAAATACTTGTGAACCAGTTGATCAGCTGTGCCTGAGCTCATGCTTGCTGGGTTACACTCCGTCATGACTGCGGTGCAAAGTTAAACTATTATTCATGCTGTGTGCCCGGTTGTCTTCATCCACTCCATTTACAAGTTTACAAGTCGAGATGCATTCCTCAGCACATGCGCACTGCTCTGTTTTTACTATGGCTCCTGCCTTTTTCAGAGGCATAATTAGATCATCTGTAAATAAATGCCTTTCAATCTTCCCCACTGCTTTGGAGGTGTTTTCTCAAACATCAAAGACTCAAAGAATGTTTGGACGGAGATTTGGACTGCTTCCGCTCCAAATCTGCCCCTATTTTGTAAACCAAAAGACAGTTGGATGCGTTGTATATCCAAAACTTGAAAACTGTAGTTATTACCAGTTATTACACGAAAGGTGACGGGTTAATGGCAAAATGCAATATAATTTTAGAGCAAATGTGAACAAATTGTTTCATTGTTAGCTGTGTAACTGTAATGCTACTCTAACACACAATTGGCACAATCTGGGACTTGCTGTTGTGACCCAAAGTGTATCGTGAGTGTCATTCAGGAAACAGATGAGCAAAATGAGGAAGACAAAATGCATGTATCAGGCTTTTAATTTATAACAAGGCTTTACATGGATGTGTGTGCAGACTAGTTTAACTGGCTCCAGTATGCACAATGTAGCCTGGGTGTGTTTGACTATTGCAAGCTCCCGACTGACCCATAAACATTTTCCAAATCATGATATCATGCAACATTACTTAGGAGTGTAGGTGTGGTTGACTAAAATCCCATATGATGTCTCATTTTTGAGGCAGTAGGGAAATACTGAAAATTTGTGTAATGCTTTGCATGTCTTACTTCACACGTCTTACCGCTCATATCTGTGTTGGAATCAGAATACAAACTGATTCTTGCACACCAATCAGATTCCTGGTTTCTGTGTGTAATTACTGTAAGTAATTGTAATTCCCTGTTTTTTAAAATGATAACTCCAACACACGCTATCCCAAAGATGATGCCTCTGGGTTTGTGTCATGTTTAGTAACAGTGGTGCTCAGCTAAAGTGAAATAAGAGACATTGGTCTATTTCACTTTAGCTTTACTGAAATTCAACCAAATGTAACCCATTTAAAAATACTTTGCCTCAATTTTGCAAAAGAATCACACAAAGCCTGTGCATCTTTCTCCAGACTGCTTTCAAATGTCATTTTGAGGTTCATTTTAAACCGGTGACCTCTCTTATGCTGGCCACAGAAGAAACAATGTAATTTGACCTGGTATACTGAACCAAGCCAACGTGTCGCTGCCTGGAACTCCTCAAAGCAGGTCACACAACCTGTCAGTGCAGAGAAGCTTTCCAGTGGTATTACTGTAGGGTTAATCAGGAACCCTGACTGCTAACCTTGGTTTTTTTTTTTTGCCCCTGGGGTTTTAAAGAAGGAAAGTGTTCTGAGAACTTCAACAGGCTGAGCAGCTCAATTACTGCTCGGTCTCCAGACTTACTAATGTTTCATATTCCAAGGATAGTGAGTACGGTGGTGTTTCATAGAGTGAGTTTCCACAGTGCTCGTCTTCCTAAGATCTCTGCACAATAGTGCTTCGTTCCAGACGTCTAAATCTGTCCAGGGTTGTGGGCAGTGACAGAGAACATTATCTACAGTCAGGACAAGATTATCCCACGCATAAACCTTCTCCTTTATGCACAAGACAACAGAAATGGATGAAAATGGACAACATACAGTTCCGATTTATTAACAGATTTTGGCTCAAGCTCGCTGTATGTAAACAGTTACTGGGAAAAGTTTAAGGCTGGAAGTATTGCTAGTAGCTGCGCCCATAATTCACTGTCCAAACACTGTTAACATGACCTTTTTCAGTTTCCCATCAGTCTGATTTAGGCCTGCAAATAGCTGCTATTTTGATAACCCAATTGATCACTTTGTTCCTTGGTTTTTATTTCTTACTCAATAATTTTGTTCTTGGACTATCTAGTTCATAGTTCAAAAAAATCCTCATTTATCTGGTCCAGTCCCTCACATTGTCGTCTCTCTGAAACAAGTCTTTTTGTCTCCTTTTTTAGTATGATTTCCTTTTTAAGGCCTACCTTGCTTTGAGCCATTTGATTTCTGATTGGTTGCCCCTCATTAACTAAAGATTTAAACAGCATGTGGGTTGGTCCTCTGTGCTCATCCCTGAAGCCGTGTGCTTGAGATGACCCCATTAAGGTTTATTGCTCTTGCTATAACACAACTTCCTGAATAAAAATAGTAGTAGGTTCCCTTCTACTGATTCAAGTAATAAAAATAATGCTCAAATATGAATGTTATTTAGCAAGCTTTGGAAAAAACAAACCCTAAATTTTAGACCAGTGCCCAATGTTCTGTGCTTCACTTGCTTTTTAGAGCTGTTACAAATCACAGCTATCCAAAGCTACTGTCCACACAGTCTCGTCTGAAATCTGTCAGCTTGTTAATCATTGTGTTTTCTTTGACTTTATATATCCTGCTCCTTTATGCTCTCTCATAATCATAAATCCTGTATTTCCTCTCATTTCTAACTATCCTGTTGGGTCAGCAGAATGTGAGTATTTCCAACTGTTCGTTTTTTAATAGTTTTCTTCCCAGGCTGTTGTTGCCATAACAAATATCCTTTCTGATATTAAATATTTCTTATCTTTAGAATTCATCCCTAACTGTGTGGCTTTTAATTTATGACACTTTTAACCAGTTTTGACTGTTGTATAGGATGCGGATAGATTGCAGGGATGTGAATCAATTAAGAAGAAAAATGACAACTTTGGCTATTCTCCCCAAACACCAAAGTTGGCACTTTCTGTCTCGATAGCGACCGCAGAGGTTTCTTGTAGTTACTTGGCCATTGTGTGCATTATCTTCAGGACACATAAACTCGATGGTTTTTCCATTCAGGGTTAATCTGTGTTGTGCAGCACAGACTTCGATAAAGAGAGTAATTCCTTTTTAGCCATTAAAGTAATCCTAAAGTCATGAAATCATCATTGTAAAAGACAATTTGAGAGTGTTTCATTATGAAAGAGGGTTCATAGAGAATTGTTTGTGTCTGCAGCTCACTTTGGCAATCTGGACATTTATAGCAAGCTTCAGCTCATAGTTTACTTAGATAGGAATTAAGAACTCGTTTTGTAGAGAACTGGTTCCTAGTAGTCCAGTTTCTTGGAATGATTAGTCTGTTTGTCTATCAATCCTGTTTACGGGTTCCAGTTGTACTTGCAATGCAATCAGCTGACTTCTGTTTGTGTGCAGGACGAGGAAAATAGTGGCAGAGTCTGCAGCATGGATTTATTGAATTCATTACTTTTATTTTTCATTGCATGAAAGAACAACAGCTCAGTGATGATGTACTGTACTGCACCCAGGAGAGAAACAGCTGCTTATGCTGCTAACAAAACTTTGGCTCTTTGCAAGCACCTGCACAGACCGGCATCCTAACACTAAGCTAGCCAAGAACCCAGAGTGATGTTAAAGCTGAGTGAATGCCAACCCCAGCCCAGCAGCCAGACCCTGAACTTTAACAGGTAACAAACTGATAAGTAGTCAGGCTGTAGCCTCCCGCTTCTACCCCTTTCTGCAGAAGAATCACTGTGGCGATCGCTTTGAAATCTTTTCCTTCTGCTTTTGGCTTTGTGTTCATAGCTAAATAATAAGAGAAAGATCATATATGTGTCTTCATTAGAGTACAGATTTGTATTGGTGTGTTGGACTGTAGCCTATAGATTTGCATTGTTAAATGGTAATTAAGAGACGGTGTTTTTCAAGTCAATTCACAGAGTAACGTGAAAGTAACGTAACGAATAGTGTAACAAATTACTTCACTAGTGTACAAAATTACTTTTAAGAAGTGTCCTGTTTAATACGACTTATCTGTAAGTACTTAATTTTGACTATTCACCCAACAATGGCCAAAACAAAAATGGGAAATACCTCCAACATACACAAACAGTTGACTATACAGCTTGCAATTAATATAAACAAATATCATGTCTTTATAAGCTGCTTAGTAACGGTAGTGACTCTTGTCGCAGAGCCAATAAGAACCCAATGAGAATCGTCGAGAGAATAAAGAATAAAATCGCTAAATCCTTGGCAGTTCCTATCCCTATTGTTTGCCCACAGCATGGAGCTGGTTGCAGTGATGAAGCTAGGAAATTCAACTGTACACTACCTGCTTGGTAACAAATGCTAGCTAGTTAACAACATGGATTGTTTAGCAGTTAAAAGCATGACTCCGTTTGGAAGATTGTGTTGCTTTATCATTGCTAAAGTAAATAAGCAGCTGTTTGCTAACAAGAGTTCCATATTAAAGTAACCTTCACTAATGCTGGGGTATGCGAGGAAAAAGATAAAAACTTTAAGGCTAGAAGCTAAATATGTCGTGTTAAAGATGGTTTATTCACTTGTATTCCTCTTTTTTTTTCTTTTATCGCCATTCGTTAATACCAAATTCATTACATTGATTTTCATCCTTTTCTCTCTGCTCTGTGCAGGCCAAGCAGGTATGTTTGTCCACGAGTATATGTATTACCATGAATGGTGTATTGTATGGGACGGTCGAATCATTTACAGCTAGTTTGTTAGTCAGCTGTGAAAACAAACAGCTCGTTCTCAGCACTTCCCTATGGAGCAGTAAAGTTTGAACGAACTTTGTTCAGATGAGGACTAACCATGTGTTATTCTCGCATCAGATACACTTTTATAAATACTAGATAAGCTTTCTGCAGTGTGTTTAAACGCAATTCATAGCCAAAGAAATTTTCCGCTTACAGTAGTGCTTCATGTGACTTGTTTTCTACTACACCTCTGTCTACAAATGCAGTTTAGCCTTTGGTTTCATACTTTGGTGAATTAATTTAAGTGCTGAAACGGTCAAAAGTCAGCTATTCTGATAAATTACTAATCATGAGTTTCAACACCAGAGGAAAGAGCTGCTTTTCTCTGATATGAGCTGACTTTTCAGGAAGTGTTTTTCATAGTTTTCCGACCTTTTTTTAGCCACTTCTAGGGTTCTATTCGTTTATTTTGAATTATGTGTCCCAACTACGCAGTTGTGCACCGGGGACGTGGAAGCACAAAGAGGGATCGTAATGGATTAAAAGAGTTGTAAAGAGGGCCACCTCTGTCCTGGCCAGTCCCATAGACCCTGTAGAAGAGGTGGGCGAAAGGAGGATTTCAGCCAAGCGTGTATCCACTATGGACAACACCTCTCACCCCCTGCATGAGACTGTGCAGACCTTGGGCAGCTACTTCAGTAGTAGACTGTTAAAGCCACAGTGTAGGATGGAGTGCTATTACAAGTCCTTCATTGTGACAGCAATTAGACTATACAATACCCACACAGGATAAATACTTCTTAAAATACTTAAAAACAAAATACAGGCTATTATCACTCCCACTACACTTCATGTACATATGAAGACTTTGGTGTATTTTACTGTATATAGTAATCTGTACATTGTGCAGTGTTTTGACTTTTTTATTTTTTTGGTACACTACTTTCATTTTTTTGGCAGCACGTTGGCTCAGTGATTACCACTGTTGCCTCAGAGCAACAAGGTCCTGAGTTCGATTCCGACACCTAGCCGGGGTCTTTCTATTTGGAGTTTGCATGTTCGTGGGGTTAGGTTAATTGGTAATTCTAAATTGCCCATAACTATGAATGTGAGTGAGGATGCTTGTCTGTCTCTGTGTGTTAGCCCTGTGAAATACTGGCGACCTGTCCAGGGTGGACCCTGCCTCTCACCCTATGGTAGCTAAGAGATTTTATTTTTTGTCAATTTTAAGTACAAGTGAGACATTAAGTAAAGTCTGTGTCTAATGTCTGTAATCTGAATGTGATAAACGGTTATTGTTGTCTCTTATACAGTCATTTGTGCAATAGCAACTGACACTGCTTAGGGCTGTAGCCGACTCTCAAAGCTATTCATTGTTTTATTTATATATTGATTAAAAAAATCCCACAATTTAGTGTCTGTCCTGATACTTGTTACCCTACAGCAAGTATCTTTTTAGACAGCCAGTAAGTTTTAAGGTTGTCCTTTTTATTGCACCTTATAAAACTAATGGAAACCAGCTACTAACTGCAAATCCTGTTATTTCCTTTGGTTAACAGTTTTTTCATGATACATGGAGTGAGTGAAGATTTAAAGTATTCTGCAGACAAGAACAGACAGGTAAAAATTAGTATGCACCGTAGCCGAAGCTGGGTTGGGCTGTGCTGTGCTTGCCTAAGTAATGACTCAGCTGACACACTGATGGCTTGGGTGCAGTAATTATCAGGTTCTGTTTTGGATTGTGTAGTAGACACAAGGAAAGAGGTAAAGGATTAATGTGAAAATTTTAGATTTCTTAATAAAATTGTAAATGTAACATTTCTATGTATATTTCAAATTGAAATATTTACTTTCAGCAGCTAGGTCCATTTCCATCTTAACTTGCTGACACAACCCTGGTTTGTTTGTTCTGTGAGGGCCTGTTCCTTGAAGTGAGGTCATCTGCTGCACATTGCATCAGTGTTTGCTTGCGTATCAATATTGGCTTCAGATTCATGTGTTTCTCTCTCTCTCTCTCTCTCTCTCTCTCTCTCTCTCTCTCTCTCCAGTGAGTTTAACCCTCTAGTGTTTCCCTAAATAAGCAGTCATTCATTTAAGCAGGCAGCCAGTCAGGGTGATTAGACGGACATCCAGTGTCGGTGTATACTTTGAGTCTAAGAGGATTAACAGGATCTGGTTAAGACTCTTTTCCTCCTACGACAGGCTGTCTCTCTCTCTCTGGGATCCATCTGTGATTTTTGACTTTTCTTTCGTGCCCTTTCGTGTCTTTTGCGGTTTAATCCATAGTCCATGTCTTTAAGTCTGTTGCTATCCAAACAAAATGTCTCTTGGTCAGAATTTACCTCTAAGTTTGTGTGCATCATCTGAGGGAAGCAAGGTAAGACACTGATTGGATTAGCAAGTAGTCAAATGTATTCAGCAGTGCTTTTTTATTTTTGGTTTGTTAAATGATATTGAATTTGATCCTATTTATATTTTAAATAAGCAAACTTGTTTGAACCTTATCATTGTGGAATTTATTCATTTACTAAATGTTTTTTTTTTAACTCTACAGTACAGTAGATTTAGTTGTAAACATACCATTTTGTGTTCTAACTCCGTATTAGATGTTGATATAGTGTTTATATAAAGTTAATGAAGAGTAATTTATAGGAGTCCACAGCAGGCTGGAAATAAAATCCAAATAAGAGTTAAAACTTACATAACCAAACCAACTTTAAACTGCAAGCGTATATTAAATTGAGCCCTAGACATTTCATTGTCACTACAAGAGCAGGACCGATTGTCAAGGTTAAGTGTTAAGGTCAAATAAACACAAGTCAATAGCAAGGTCTGTTCCTCTTTCCTAAAAAAAATATTCCTTTCACCTTAAGAAGAAAAAAAAATTATTTTCTGGAACAAGATATGTTTGACAAAATTAAGCTGCTGCTGACTCTAGTTATGATCAAACTTAGCGGTCACGCTGTCACACAGCTCTGAAGACAGCACTTGTTCACTTGATGTCTTATAGTATTTTTCTTGCTACAAAATCTCACATGGGCATAATAGATTTACAGATGCTCCTGAGCCACAGCCGTTGGATGCTGTGGTGGTCAGGAAGTACAGCAGGCCATCTCCTAATCAGAAAGTTGGCTGTTCAAGGCCCGGCTGCCCCAGTATGTAAGCCAAAGTATCCTTGGGCAAGATAAAGAGATACTGAACCCAGAGTTCCTCCCCATGCTTTAATTGGAGTGTGAACATGTGTGAATGGGTGAATGAGACATGTTGTATAAAAGTGCTTTGAGTGCTCAAAGTGCAGTATAAGAACCAGTCCACCAATGTGTTTCTAAGGCACCCTCCAAGAAAATATGTCCTCCTAGGTGGAAGTAATAATGCATTCTTTACAGTGATGAAGCTCTTCATATCCTAACACAGATGCTTGTATGAAACTGGAGAAGGAAAGGACTATACTGTGTTTTTCTAAGTTTAGATCTTGTCAACAAAGGAAACTGAATTCCCATGTGTAAGCAGACAAAGGTCAAACAATCTAAATCAAGTTATATATTGTCCAGTGTAAACTGTCCATTTCAGGTAACTGAAATATACATTTGGAAAAGTGTTTAGCATTTGAGCTGTGAGAACTTTAGGCACTGTTATTCTTTTGTGTAAACATCAAAATCCTCAGAACAGAGACTGTGAGGGAAGAGAGTTTCAGGGCCGAATGGAATTTAGGAAGAGTTGAGTAAGGCAGATCCTAGGGGATGAGGTCGGCCAGAACGGGGTTTGCTGTACTGCAGTTGACCCTGAGAACGAAACATGTTTACAAGTCCACTGTGTGCACTTCAAGGGTGTATTAGTTACACACTCGAATGAGACTATGTATTTGCTAAACTCCTGCAAAATTGACAGCCTGAATTCGCCATCTGAACTCCTTTGGAAGCAAACTGAGGTAATGTTACATTTGCTGAACATGCTGCTTTGTTCTTACCAAAATGATCATATTTGTAATGGTTAAATGAAAGCACATTTGAGAATGGGATGTTGAGTAAGCAGCCAGTCAAACAAACGAGGGTAAACTTACATCTAATGCTGTTATAAAATACCACGACTAATAAATGTTGTGACTAATGTTCTGAAAGCTCCTGCATCATCATGCGATGCTGCCCTTTTTTGACAGGGGGCACACAGGGTTAAACTTTAATCTTTATATATATCTATCAGTTGTACAGTTAAGTTTTCCTTAAAAACAAAGCTGACACAAGTCAGCTAGAGACTGAATTTTCAAGAGCCCACCGACTCGCCACGCCACCAAGGTGCGCCATTCAAGGAAAACTCACTTTGTTTTTTACAATCCCATTCATCATAAGGGCCTGATGGTTATAATCACCACTTTTGAGGTGGATGGAGTCAACCTGTGAGGAATGCATCCAACTATAAGTATTTATATATCCTGGTCCCACTCTAGGTAGCACTTAGACTAGTGCTGATGATGGGCATATTAAGTTTGGTAAAGATTGGGGCAGATTTCTTTGAGTTATAGCAATTTTGTGCTTCATGGCGAAACATCAAAATTCGCCATGCCGCCAGGGTCACGCCCTTTGATGAAAAATCAATTTTATTTCATTGGAGCCTAAAACAGACTCCTTAAGAATATTTACAACCTAACTAAGGAACAAAATAAAATAGCCTTTACTATGTCTTGTTGGAAGGCTCTGTGTCTTTAGGTGTGCTAGCGAATAAGTTTGCGTCTATAAGACTTTAAAGGAGCATGTGGTGTCTGCAATAAAGTAAAGCGAGCATATCAGAATTCTCAAAACTGAGGTTTGCCCGTGTTTTGTTGCAATGTTTCCTGCTGCAGAAAAGAGATGATGTAGATCATGGGGGTCAAACATAAGGCCCAGGGGCCAGAATTGGCCCGACAGACTTTAACCCAGTCTACTGGAAATGAAAATGTCATGAAAAGCATAAGTTTTGGACTTTAAAATGTATTTTAAAAGGCTTTACTTTTTGTTCCCACTGATAAAGACCTTCCTCAAGGGTATAAGTAATAATACAAATACAAAGCATTTATCTACCATGTTTAAATATTGCACTGCTTTTTCTTGTGTCAGGAAGTATCAGGGATTAGATGTGTATCTGAACTATACTGACCAAAAATCAAAGTGTATTGTATTTGGCCCACAATGTAAAATGATTTTGATATTTCTGATCTAGATATTAATAATTAACGTTAATAACAATATAATAATAATAATTTATGCGTTTGCCTTATAACAGTTTTAACGGTGTGTACAGTATTAAGTACAGTACAGTCTTTCACGCCACCTGAGGTCACCGTCTTGGTGACGGGTCTGCCTATTTTTGTTGAAAAACTGGGGGCTTCATGGGGTAATATTTTTATTTACACGCTAGTCCTCGATAAGTTTCTATGCAGATATATTTTTAGGCTCAAATGTGGGTGAAATACTCGCATGGTAAGCGCTACGTTGTAATAGAGCTCAAATGACTTGACTGGTTGTAGCCCTATCTGAGTTGATGCCACTTCATTGTGTAAGA
Organism: Hemichromis elongatus; assembly: GCA_015108515.1. Classification (NCBI taxonomy): domain Eukaryota; kingdom Metazoa; phylum Chordata; class Actinopteri; order Cichliformes; family Cichlidae; genus Hemichromis; species Hemichromis elongatus. The sequence goes on along the minus strand of VUQR01025325.1, from coordinate 8,136 downwards.
TGGCAAAATACCATCTGTGATATCATGTTTATAATAAAACTGTATTCAAAGATGTAGATTGCAACTTCTAAAGCTGCCTTGTGTCATAGAGTCTAGCCATTTTCAGCAAAAGTTGTTTTTTTATGATTAAAAAATTACAGATTTTAAGGGAAATTCTTTTTTGAGCTGTAACCATGTTCTCTGTGTGTGACTAGAGCAAGTGAAAGGTGTTATCAGTGTGACAGAAAAGGATACGATAGAGAAACAATGGCAGAGAGGGCGCCTGGTGGAACACAGGATAGCACAGACTGAAAAGGGTGAAGTGTGTTCCCTCTTGATCTACCAGGGTTCTCTTCCTGTTTTGCTGTGAATGTGTATTCGGGGTGTCTTAGTAACCAATGAAGACGGTAATAACAATTTGTTCCTACTTTTAAAAGGTTCCTTTCATCTACCTAAGTGAAATGATAAACACAACTTCACCACAAAGCCTTCAAAGAGAATTAACGTCCTCCTTTGTGAATGTTTGCCACTTCTCCCTTTGTACAACTGATGGATGACTTCAGTGTGGGAATCATGACTGGATCCACTTTGATAGAAGAACACTAACACTGGCAGGTGGGGGTTTAGAGAGTTCTGTCTCAGTCACTTATGGATGCTGTGAGCGCGTGTGTGTGTGTGTGCAGCAGCGTTCTGCTGTGCGGATCGCTGGCGAGACCCTGAACTTCCTCAGTTGACGGAGGTGCCTTTTTGGACTGGGCCTGAATGTGGACAGACCACGTCAGGTCTGAGGAGATACTTGAAGGACTGCACCCTCTCCACTGGAGCTCCATTGATGATAATGGGCTTGTAGTCTCTATGCTGACTCCTTCTGAAGTCCACCACCAGCTCCTTGGTCTTGCCAACGTTCAGCTGGAGATGGTTATCCTTGCACCATGATGCCAGATTCTTCACTTCATCCTTGTAGGCCGCCTCATCGTTGTTGGAGATGGCGCCCAACACCACTGTGTCATCAGCAAACTTCACAGTAGTGTTGGAGCCGTGGGTGGCCACACTGCACTGTCAGCCTGATTCACTGGTCGGTGAAACTGTTCCCTCTCAGCTGTGCACAGTTGATGCAAATGTGTTGATGCTTTAATTTCTCTGCCAGGACAACCATGTGCTTTTAGCACTGTTTGTGAGTCAGTATTGTTACACAGAAACCACCTGGCCAGATTTCATGAAACTTGAGAGGTGAAGTCAGAGCAAAGGAAGTGACCTTTATGTTTGTAATCATTTATTATACTGCAATTTGAAATTGCAGTAAGCGCATTGGCCTTGGTAGAGGACTGAACTCTGATCGTTTTCTTTTACATTCTCTGCCATCTGATCTAATTTAGTGTTCTCAGCTCATTGCTTTTCCTTATTGGCACTGAGTCTGTAATAACAACCTCATGTTAATTTGGTCTAACCTCACTTTTCACACTACCCTCAAATACATGCAGGATTAGATGTAGACCAGTGTGGGAGAACTACAATGTCCCTTACTAATCGGAATCCCATGAGGAAGCAGTAGTAACTAAAGGTGTGTTTTTATATGTGATAAATGTCTGTGGTGAAGCGATGAAGTCGTTTGTCCTGTTAGCTTGTTGCAAAGTAAATGATGGGTCGTATTTCTTCATAAGCACATTGATAGTGTTCAAAGCTCCTCTGCCTGTGGCCTGCTGTGTTTCTGTGTTCACAGTGGTGAATACTGCCTGTTTGTAGATGGATAGTTCATGAAATCTCCTGCCAGTTATTTATTTATTTTTTTTTTGAAAGTGCCTACAGCTTCCACTGAGCACTTTCTGGGTTTTATGTATAACAAAGCACATTGGCAATCAGGCTGTGGCTCAGTGTTTACCAGTGTTATCTCAGGGATTATTTAAGTCCAAATCCATATTACCGAACGTGAAAGCAAATGGTCAATTTAAAGCTGGCTACATGTGAAAGGAGCAAAAAGAAAGGAAACAGAACTCCAGATAAATACAATTAATGCTGTAAATATTGCATAAATAGCAATATTTTAGCATTAATTTAGCTGAAAATTTGCTGTCATTGTCTTAATATGTTAATGGTTAACATGACTTTGTAGACCACGGGCGCATCATGATGCCAGATCATAGAATCTCATAATACGATCAAGGTTACAGCGTTGTTTGGTAAATATTGGACCGTAGTCTCAGTTAAAGTGTAAGTAGCACAACAGCAAATGGAAATGAAAACATGTCAGTAAAAAAATATGGTCTTTATACATGCTGAGATTGCCTCATTCTTTAGTTGGTAAATACAACCAACATTGTGTTATGTAGCCCACCTTTGTTTTTGCTTTGGCAACAAAACCCTATTGGTACTGTACACTCTGTGTAAGGCCGAGGGCGAAAAGGAGGATGGAGGAAGGAGGGTACAGGTCAGGTTTGATCCTGCTCTCTGGAGTTCAGCGAGGCTCTGCTGCAGGTAGAAAGGAATGGTGGGTGAAAGGGCACTGCCTGCTGCCAAAATGGCAATGTGTCCACACAGAAAGGGAGCTGCAAATTTCTGGCTGCTATGCTTTCTGTTTCCTTAGTCCTTACATGTCTCATAAAATGTATGTAGACGCTTTAGTCCTTTGGATTTTTATTTACTTGTACCTTTTAATAAGAGATTGTATGGAGCGGATGGGATATAATTTATGTAAATTAAACTTACATTGCCTGAGAAATATTCACTGATAACTGATATGCTCAACCAAAAAAAAAAGAAAAGATAAAACTTTGGCTTTCCTCCACAGTTTGCACTGGCTCAGGTGGTGCATCATATGTGACACGAAGGGAAAGGGTTTGGAGGATAACAAGTCTTACACAGTTTAGCCTTTGGGGGAGCGTTGGGTCGGAAATTGTCAGATCTAAAATATGTTACGATATTAGTAGCTGTAAACCGACAGCTATTACTAATTGTATCTGGTAGTGGGTTAAAAAGCGTATTCTGTCCTGTACTGGTTCACAAGTAGCCTTGCTTTTCTTTTTTCTTTTTTGTTGTTTTTTTTTTCTTCCAGAGATTGATTACACAATACTTCATGTTTGACTAGTCTTGTGAAAAGCAAATGTTTAGACTAGAGTAGAATGGGTCAAAGTCTGAAGTTCAGTGGTATACAGTGAGTCAATAGCAAAATAAAGCAAAGCATATGAATCAAAGTAATCTGCTAGTAACAGTTATTAGGGTCCAACAAACAGAAGAGAACCGCTACACTGCTTCTCTTGTTTAAAATACTTGATACAGATGTACAATAGAATGAGTCAGAAAAACAGCCTTGAGGAAAAGATGATGCAAAGCAAAAAAAGTTATTGAGAAACAGAAGTTCTGCAAAATTGTACAACTTCCTTTTGATGTAGAAGCACAAAGCAGTCACATGGTCATTTTAATAGTTTAAAGGCTGTCCAGCAGGTCATTGTACATGTGCCATCCATCGGTGGTGTTCAGGAGTTAGGACCGAATGATGCAGGAGTTTTCATGATTGTTTCACAGCGTAACCGTAAGCTGCTTATTTATGCAGTGTCTGGTTATTATCTGATTGCTTTCAAGTTTCATAACCATCTGTTCATGTGTGATTATTCTAAATGTATTTGCCTTTAAACACCTGGGCACTGTTACACCAGCTGTTTAGAAGGTCACACATTGCTAAATCTTCACATTAGTTTTAGTCTTTACCAACTATTTTCACACCAATAAATTAGCGTTAGCCATACACAAATGCTAGCTGTAATCAGGACAGCTCGCTAAGTTAGATTTCCAAGACTTTGGTGAGACACAATCTTCTATTCTCTTCATTTTTTTATTTTTTTTTTTGCACTTTTTGCACACTTGGACTTCATGCAGTCCTGTGCCGTCTGTTACATGTAGCACCATGGTCTTGGAGGAACCCTGTCTCGCTAGAAACTAAACATAAGTGAACCAACATCAAACAGTGATTGGTATCAGACTAAAAGAACTTAAGCATATCTAACTTAAGGATTAGCTTTTGGGTAATATGATCTGTGACTTCATTGTAAACAGTTTGCAAGACACTGCCTCCAAAGCATATTTCTTCAAGTTAGCGATTTGCATCTTTTCCCCCGAAAGTCTGAAACCGTTTTAATGATGCCACAGATACTTCCTGTTTGCACAGTTGTTTGCTTTTGATGGGTCTGTGCTTCAGATTGAGAAACAGATAGTTTCCTAGCAACTATCTTGCACATTATTCAAGTGAGTGAGTCTTTTTTTAATGGTGCGACCTGATGTTGTAAATAAGGATTTAGATGAGACTGTGCATCCACTCCATGTAAAGCTGGTGCAGCCAAATCACGAGGTTAACAGATGACTGAACCTTTTAGTCTTCAAACGACTTTCTTTGTCAACTACCGTATTCTTACACTAAAAAGGACCAGTGAACAGTGTGGTAAGGATGCTTGAGACTGAGTACTGTGTACTGAGATTCACTTTGAAATCCTTGTATTTATCACTCACTCAGCTGATGTAAAGCATATTAGTATGTAGTGTGATACCAACTGGCCTATCAAGCTACAGTAGTTTTTAGCAAATAATGAATTGTCGTCATGGAAAATCAAAGTAATAATAGAATTAGAGCTTTCCTAGATAAGTTGTAGGTGGTACAGTGGAGCAATAGCAAGGATGCCCTGGTTTGAATCCACGGTCTTCCTGTGCCTGCTGGTCTTCTCTCTGACATCCTCCCACAGTCCAGCTATATGCTTGTTAGGTTAGCTGGTGGTTCTAAACTGTCTGTAGCTGTGTAGGTTGTCTCTCTCTGTGTTGGCACTGTAAAAGACTGGTGGCCGAACCTGGATCAACTTAATAATAATAATAATAATGATGACCAAAAAAATGCGTAGCTCAAATATTGAAGTACAGATCAAAAGTCTTTGTCGCTCAGCATTACATGTGCTTAAATGTTATAGCAAATTTACTCTGTGAATACACACAGTACACTTAAGCCATCCCTTTCCATCTGAACTCTATGTGCCACCTTGGTATAAATGTAGTTGATGTGCGTGCTTATACATAGCTAAAAGTCTATTCATTCTCCACTATCCTGCAAGTGGCTTGCTGTTCATCATGTGTAACAGTTCTACAAGTCAGACTGATGTGCACACTGATATTCGCCCTCAGCACAAATAGCATATTATGTTTTAATAACGACCTTTACTGTTGCAGATCCTGGGCGTTTCAGCATCACGAGATCTTGATGTTACAGTATCTGTACTTATGATTGAATAAACTGTCCTGTTTCTGTGTGCTTATTGTTGATAATGTTTTTTAGTACCAGTGAGTAACTTTATTGCTAAGTTTATCTTATTAGCATTTCAAAAGTACAGCTATTATTTGCTTATGCAATTTTTTTTCTTTTTAGTACATAGCTGTTTCTTTAGACTTCTGTATTTCCTGTGAGCTCATGTCACTCTACAGAGGGTTCGTTTTCATTGTCCTTCATAGACTTAGGATCATCCCACAGAGAAGCAAAGGCCACTTCCTTCCACAGAGTGCTCTCAGCCTTGTATGTCTTTGTGTTCTCAGGGAGGGCCTCTTCCTAAGTTTTATTTGTTCCAAGCTTTATGAAAGATATTATCTTCTGCGAATACAAAGGACTTCTGTAATGTGTTGTGGTATATCATGAGGTGTATTTGCAATAGATTTTGAACCTACTATATTGCGTGACATAAACATTTTCTTTTAAAAATTTCTTATCACTTATAATGAAAACACAGAGTACTTGGTATACTTGCACTAAGAAGCACATTTGGAATAGACTAGATGTTTCTACAAGGTTTTTGCTGAATGTTTGTTTAATGATAATTACCCTTCAACATAGTCTGAGAAGCCCAAACCTGTCCTTGGGGTTGCCTGATGTATTTAGAGTCACAGCTCTGCAGGTCTCCTTCAGCAAAGAGTCTTAATGAATGTAACTGTTTAATGTAAATCGGTTCTTTGTCTCATTCACACAAGCACTTTATTTCTATGTCTCACACAAATTCATACTGGATGTGTGTGTGTAGAAGGGATACTTAGCCTATACTCAAGCCTGAGATACTATTTAAACATGCAGACTGGGTCAGATGGGGATCGAACTGCCAACCTTCTGATTAGTAGGTGACCTGCTCTATCACCTGAGCTACAGCCACCCCAAGATAAAAAATGACTGTTAAAACTGAATGTATTATTACTGTGTTACTGATTAAATGCTGAAAAAATATCATAGAAGCTAAATTCTTTTTTTTTAATGATATAAACGTTTATTTTGGAACTTCGCACTTGTATTGCTTTGCCTCCAAAAGAGTTTGTTAAACTTAATTGTTCAACGCTTTGTGTCTTTTTTCTTTTCCTAGTTTGACAACATCCTCTACCCACCCTTCACATACCTTAGGAAGTCCAGTAACCCCGAGCTGACACATGGGTTAAGTCCTGCACTCAAATTTAAACGCCACCTCAGTGAGGATGGAAGAAACATTAGAAGGAGGAGCCTTGGAGGTGGACTCACAGGTAATGTTTTTAAAGTTCTAACTAGTTTGGTTTATACTGAAAGACTGACATCATTAATGAGCAAGTGCTGCCAGGTCCTAGCATTTGTTTTCATCTTTGGTCCTGGAAGGTTTTGTCCTTTGGGGCTGCCTTTTTGGTTGTGTTCCTGTATTCCCATAATATTATGACTCATAGTGTGGGTACACAAATAATAAGCATATGACACACTGTCTTTAAAACCACTTAAGAGGAGTGTTTGTGTATTTTTGTATTGCCTGATTTCCTTCACTGTAATTAAGCTTTCTCTGTGTAACCAAAACATTAATAAAAATTCAACCTGAAGGATCCAGTAAGCAAACATAAAAGTCCCTCATCAAATCACTTAATAATTCCCCACTCAGTGAAATGTACCTTTATATGTAATTTTCACCACTTCCCACTGCTTGAAAATGTATTCAGAGTGGTTGACCCCAGAGACAGAGACAACACTTAATCATTCAAACATAACTGTCTATAAATTGATAACCAGCTATCGCTTTAGAAAACCATTTGGCTGATCCATCATGGGAACAAATAGGTCTTTAATCCAGAACATGTTTTCCTTTTTATTTGTAGTCATTAGCAGCTATGGAGATGTTTTTGCTTTCAATTATTAGTGGCTTTGTACTACAGTGGAATTTAATTTATGGAGTTAAGAGCATTGAAAAGTGACTTTAAAATGTATTTCCAGAAGCTGCCTTGGTTACTCAGAATAATCGGGATAATCCACAGATCCTACTGTGAACAATTTTCAGTGTTACCGTGTGCCTGTGTGTTACTCTGAGAGAACATTGCCCAAGGAATTCAACAACAGTTTCACCCTTTTACAGGAAAAAAATTCGAGATTGCATCAGTGATGCATCAGTTGCTGAAGCCAAAATCATATCATCATCTGCAGACGCCACAGATGTGTCACAAACACCAAACTGGACACCTTGCAAAACTTTAAAGCATAACAGTGTCGTTTTGGATTTATGCACTGGCTATTTGCTGGCATCATGTGTGTTTTTCCAGAAAATGTTTTATGTGAAAGACAACATCACGCTTGACTGAAACATTTTCACCCATAACAAATCTTTTAGTTGGTCAGGTGGCTATCCAGTTCAAATATTGGATCAGTGCATGCCCCTGTGGAAGTAAAATCATAGGAACTCCATTCGGTCTTGATCTTTTGGACACATATTACTAGGGATGGGTATTGATAAGAATTTCACGATTCCGATTCCATTTTCGATTCTCTTTAACGATTCGATTCTCTTATCGATTCTTATTTTTTTAAAAAGGAGAACACACAGGTCGATTAGCTTTGAACTTTGTTTTATATCTTATCTTTGAACAAGACAGAAATGTAGGAGTAGCATGACCTTACAAACCCAACAGTGAGATCTTAAGAGATCCACAGCCTACTGCCCCTCGATGGGGTGCCACGAGGACCCCAGAAAAAAAAACAAGTTGTAAATGTAAAATAATAATAAAATAAATATTCTTTTGTAGCAATAACAAAGTATAACATAAATTATTCAGTGGCAATTACACAAGAATGTCCAGTAACATTTACACTCTCTTTTTTAAAAGTATATATGAGCTGGGCACTCAAAAATAAAACTATATCAG
>VUQR01025322.1:6711-27654 GCA_015108515.1 Hemichromis elongatus | reverse complement strand
TTGTGTACCGTACCCATGTACTGAATGAAAAGATGACTAAGAAGTTTGGCAGGAGAGAATTGATCCCAAAGAGACTTTTTAAAGAAGGAAAAAGTTAAAAGTGTGACCATGCTGACTATATGCCACCGCCATAACTCCTTTTGATGAACGAATGTGTCATACAAACAAAGTCTGGTGCACATATATTTAAAAATATCACCTCACTTATGAAAGGTGTGCTCACTTGTGTCATCACTTGTCGGTTCATACAGTATAGTGCTGCGCAAGACCATGAAAAGGGGAAATAGATGCAAATATCTAAGGCAACATATTTGGTTGAACGACCTTTATTCTTCAACATAGCCTGAACTCTCTTAGGCAGCTTTCTTCGTCTTCAGGAAAAGTTCTCTAGGCTTCATGAAGGACATTCACAGCTCGTCTTTGGATATTTTCATACTTTTGTAAAGTTCTGTGTAAAATGAAGGTGTTACCAGTTAGTTCCGTGTTTTAAAGATGGCTGTACACACTCTCTGCTGTACCTCTCTGTTTACCTCCTTGTCTTATTCAAAATAATTTGAACCCAAAATTTCAACTTTGGATTCACAACTTCATAAGACCTGTCACTACTGATTTTCAGTCCAGTTCTTATATAATCTGCAATGACCAGCCCTTTTCATCCTGTTTCCTTCCTTCCTGATAATCGATGTCTTGGCAGCCTCTCAGCTTCCACTGAGAGCATTTCTGATGAGGCTTCAGTGAACAGTAGAGGCAGATGCATCTTTCAGGTCCTGTCTTAGGTTTTTACTGGACCCCCCGCCCCCCCGTTTTCAGATGCTGTTCATCTGCTGTAGATGTTTTGTTTTTCTTAGGCCTGCCACTTCTTCTTTTGTGCTTCACTTGTCTAGTTTCTTTATGTTTTTCTAGGTGCTAGGTTCACTGCTCACTATGCCAAAGTTATGACTAATAATTCTTTGGGAATCAAAGAGCTTTTAGTCAAATAACTCTTTGATTTATACTAAACCGTGTTATATTTGCAGTTTTTCATAGATCGAACTAATGAAATAAATACTCTTATGTGTTTTTGCAATTTTTTTGCAACGAAGTATCAAAACTGGTTCTTTGCTAATGCATCTGTTATATGTAGTCATAACATTCACTGAGTGAACGTTCAGTAAATGTCCAAAAAAAGGTACTTTGAAAGACCTTCAGAAAGTCTGAAGAGTTATTGCTCAAGACCAGTTAAAAAGACAATAAAGTCTGACTCACTGCAAGTAAATATAAAGAAATAAGAAGTGGCTCAAGACTTTTTAACACTTTTTTTTTCTAAAAACAAATACACTGTCAGAATATTTCTGTATCTAATAAAAAATATTGGAAAAAAAATAAATCAAAATAAACAAAAGCAATTATAATATTAGTCACTATCATCTATGACTGTGTTCTTTTTTTGTTTGTTGTTAAATTCATTGAATACAAAAGGGTATTAAGGTGGTGAGAGAGTCTGTGACCATAACTGTACAATAAAAACAATTTTAATCATTCACCAGTTATTTTTTATTTTTCCACTAATTATCCATCACATTTAAGCTAACGTCACATTCAACACACAAATTCAATCATTTCAGCTTCACCTTTAGCTACCTCTAACAGACTGTTTATTGCCCTTTTACAGAGCACTTCTTATGTGCTCTCACTTACAATGTGTTAAGATGTCTTAAGAGCTGACTCACTGTGTGCCTTATCTATATTTCCATCATCTGGGGAATAAAATGTGGTAACTTTCTTTTTCACTTGAACATCACAACTACTTGTCTGTCCCTCCCCTCGGGGCGACCAGATCACTGCGTGGAGCCCAGCGAGAGTTTCTTGACGATTGGAAGTGGTGCGGAGTGGTGTGGGTGGCGGAGAATGAGTCATCCATCATCTGCCCAACGCCTCAGGTTGCTGCTGCTGGTGCAGAGCCGAGTCGAGCCCCGTCTCACAGCGCTGAAGGAGCCGTGATGTCACAATCGTCACTGTTCTCCTCTATCAGAGCTCTTGGCATTTGTGCACTCTAGCCAGAGTGGGATACAATAATAGAATCGAGTGTGTTCATTTACCCCCTCTCCCCCCATGTCTCTCTGTATGGCATTTCTTCTGAAACTGCCAACCTTTTTTTTCTTATTTTATCTGTTGTCTGGCAGAGGTTTCTGTAGTTACACAGATGCACTGAAAGAAACAATGAAAATTCTATTGTGGTTCCCAAGAGATGTGGGAACATTGTGTCAACCTCAACAGATTAGTTTCCCTCTTAAATCTTCCTTTTCAGAGAAAGTTTATTCAACTGCCGAACTGCAGTGTTTCTTAGAACAGAAAGATTTAGGTATTCTTCAGAAAAAGATAACATTACAGGGAAATTAATCTCCTGACATGTTGTTTTTCACGGGGTGCCGACTTTGTTTCTTTTTTAGAACAACGTGGCCCGACTGCGTTCTGAACACGACAGCCCTCATGAATGACTCACAGTGTTAGCCAAACATCTGAAGAAATTACCACCCACATGCTTTTGCAAAAGAAATAAAAAAATGACGCAGATGTTCCATTAAGCAACTTTTTATTCATCGTACTGTAGATAAATTTGATACTGCATGCAAGCTGGTGGCTCTAGTTCTGTCAAGCAAGTGAGTCATCATTGGATAAATTACTGAGGTTACATAACAACTGTACTTTCTCAGCATATGCCTTCCATTGAAGTGACTTCATCCCTTTGTATAAGAAACAAACTGGAACAAACCAGAGACGTCAGCCTGGAGGTATCTTACGGGTTTTGGGTCAAGCATGAAGGTCTTGCTGTGTCACTGGAGACAAGTCATTGCTTTTGTTGTCATTGTTATTTTAAGTACAGGGAAATAACCATGTTTACACTTAATTAGAGTCCTTACTTACACTGTAGGCTATTTGCCTGAAATATAAGGTTATTTCAGTTAGATGGCTTAAAATACAGCCTCATATTATTAAGGTTTTACTGCCCTCTTCAGGTTCTTGCAATATTGGCTGTTTAAATGACTGAAATTAATGTTCAGTGTGAGCATGTGATGGGAAATGTAAGAAAGCAGTGTCTGCCTTTTAATGTAAAACAATAAAATAATAAGTGTATTTTTACATCTCCACACAATAAACTATCAGAGCTGCCTTAATTCGTCATGGCATAGATTCAACAAGGTGCTGGAAACATTCATCAGAGAATCTGGTCCATGTTGACATGACAGCATCATAGAGTAGGTGCAGATTTGCCAGCTGCACATCCATGATGTTCATCACCACATCCCAAAGATGCTCTGCTGGATTGAGATTGTGACTGAACCCCATTTGATTATCGTGAACTCACTGTCTTGTTCAAGAAACAACACGGTGAGGTGTTATCCTGCTGGAAGCAGCGATCAAAAAATGGATACACTGTGATCACAAAGCAACGGACACAGTCAGCAGCAGTACTCGGATAAGCTGTGGTTCAATTGGTACTAAAAGGCCCAAACTGTGATCAGAAAATCACCCCAGCAGCAGATGTTGATATGAGACAGGATGGATCCATGCTCTTATGTTGTTTACCCCAACCCTACCGTCTGAACGTTACAGCAAAAATGGAGCCTCAATTTTGGTAAACTCGTACGAATTTTAGCCTCAGTTTCATGTTCTTACCTGGCAGGACTGGCACTTCGTTTGGTCCTCTGCTGCTGTAGCCTGTCTCCTTCAAGGTTTGATGTGTCGTGCGCTCAGAGATGTTCTCCTGCATATCTTTGTTGCAGTGAGTGGTTATTCGAGATACTGTTGCATTCCAGCTCCTCTTCTGGTTCTCCTCTGATCTCTGGTATCCACAAGGTAATTTCACCCAGAAATCTGTTTTTTGAACCATCCTCTGTAAACCCCAGAGATGGTTGTGTGGGGAAACCTCAATAAATCAGCATTTTATAAACATTCACACCAGCCCACCTGGCACCAACAGTCATGCTGTATTTAAAGTCATTTAAACAGCTTTTCTTCCCCGTTTTGGTACACACGTTGAACTTTAGCAGGTCATCCTGACTATGCCTAAGTGCATGGAGATTCTGTCATGTGTTTGGTTCTTTATATGACTGATATTTGTGTTAACAAGCTGCAAAACAAGCATAGCTAATGGAGTGGCAGATGAGTGTATTTTTCTTTTACATCAAACATCATGTCTAACATTTTCTAACATTCCCTTTTTTCCATGTGTCTAAACTTCATACTCAAATATTGTATTTTATTCCCAGCACATGCACTACTAGCAAAAACACCCAGAGGTCTTGGAAAAGGAAAATGTGTAATTAATAATAAATATATGTACATACTGCATATAGCAATAGGGTTCAGTTTGAGAAGTGTCCTAAATATTTGTGCCAAATGGTGCCATTGACAGACAAGTACAGCCCCTCGCTCCTACAGACCCAGACACTACCAGATAAAGCATGGCTTCATGCATGTGTCCTTGTAAAGACTTTCAAAGGCCAACATTTTTGGATGTTATGGAGGTTTTGTGCATCTATGTTAAAATGCAAACCGCTGATACCTTGGCACTGCTTGCTGCTCATAGGATGGTGACAGTAGTAGCCAATTAACACCGGGATATCCAAGCCAGGAAGGGCAGAGTGAAAGTCTTTCCTCTTTTGGCAGGCTCAGTGGGGGTGGCAGATGGTGCTTAGACAGGCTAAGCTGTGTACTTCTGTCTGTGTAGAGATTAGAAACCAAGTTTTTCCTTCTTTAATTCTATTTAACCAGATAGAAATTAGAATCGACTCCAAGATGAAACAACCTCTAGAGGGCACCAAAACAATTCAGTTCAAGAGATTAGGTGGTGTAAATATATTTTGAATAATCATTATTCTCCATTTGGGGGGTTTTGGTCTTTGGATGATCTTTAGGTTTGTTAGAAAATATCAAGCTATTTAGAAAAAAAAGCAGCTGATCACTGTAATCTCCTCTGTGTGGCCTTAGAGGTAAATCCAAGAGTAAGAGCGGCTTAGTAAAGAGTCACTCTAGACATTGTACAGTGACTGGAGTGGCCAGAACTAGTGCATCCAACCTCTGAAACCTGCTGAGTGAACATTTTGGAAATGGACTTTCATAAACCAAAAGACTCACAAAAGCTAAAAAAAAAAAAGTGTGAAGCAGCTCTTTCCTTTATTAATATTGCGCTCAAAAAAATATCCCACGCATCCCATAGTTGATTTCTTATTTATATTGCTTGTTCTTGCAAAGTAAACTTTAAAGATTTAGGCATGCTATATTCAGAAAGGACATTATGTGAGGTTTTTTCATACAAGTAGGCTAGCTTAAATAGTTTTATCGTGTTGTCTACGTAACTGACAGTTGTGTTTATGTGTCTTATTTTTTTAAAAAGTATAAACCATGTTGTTCCACAACATTGCATCCCTCTTTTGTTGAACTGTCAACTGAAAGTTTAAACTTTTCTAAATCTGACAGAGCAGGAGAGTGCTGCTAATGCTAGCCAGCATTCTAGTAAAGTCATTTCCTGGACCAGCTGGAACAGTGGCTGTTCTGGTCCAAAAGCTTTTCTTATCGTAACCTATGAACCGGTATTGTTAAAAAAAATATAATCATAAAGATACAAAAAAGCATATTTATCACAGATACAAAGCAGAGTTAAAAGAGCGAGGAAGTATTTAAGCTGGGACTAGCCTAACAATTTGGGTTATTTTGACTGTAAGTCTAGCGCTGCTGATATTCTGTTTGTAGTGTTGAACAACCAGGACAGATAACATCACTTCTTTTCTTTTGACGGCTTCCCGTTGATCAGGCCGGACTCCCAGCGTTGCCAGAGAGAAGCTTTCTGTCCTCCTGCTCGGTGAACTTTGGGCTCCTGCTGTGAGATAAGACGGAGAAAAACAAAAACAACCTGGATTTAGAGTGAGAGATTATCTCCTGCTTTCTAAATTCACCATCAATTATACGTATCCAAGCATTTGTACAACAAACAGGATACTTTAAACTTAATGTCTTTCTTTTATTTGTTTTAGTATTTGTTTAGTAACACAAAATTTTTATCTGTTCTGTTCAAGCTCTGTAGCAACACCATTCAGTGCTTCTGTATGGATTTCATACGCAAAGCAGAACTTTTTTTTATAATCTCCTGTTCTTGCCAGTGTTTAGCAATACGTCCCATAGTTTTTGAGAACAATGAAGAGAACGATAAAGTAGAATAAAAACTTGGTGCAGGTGCGTCACCTCTATCTGCTCCAGTTTTATCTGATCCTTTTTAGGAGGTGGCCAAACCCGCTCCAGTTTCCCCCGTGACTGTTTCCTGGTGTCTGTAGGACAGAAAGGGAAAAAAGAACAACTAAGTAGCTAAGCTACTTTAGCATACTACTGGCTAAGATTAGCAGCTTTGTACTGCTTTGACTGATTTTGTGAGGTTTAGGCTATTTCTGAGAATCTACACAGTGTCATTGTAATGAAAGTAGGTAACTGAGCTTCTTTAATTCAATGCTCTCTAAATGGCTCAATGGATAGTAATGATGCCAATGCTTTCCCAGAGACATGTAACTTCAGTGTCATGTATTTAGCATACTATATATGTAGCGATCACAAAGTCAGCTGGACACTTGCAAATTGCAATAATACCAGTTGATTGTGGAATATCTAGGAGGGAAGAATTCATTGAGCACATTAGATTGTCCCTTTCTTTAAAATGTTTCACAAACCTTTATTTAGATATGTACATAAATGATTCTAGGCTTATTTTGCTTGTTTTGTAATATATTTATATGTCATGCTAATATTTTCTGTGTGAAATTGTGTGTCCTGTCAAACTATATCAGTGTATCTGGGTTAAACAGTACAAAGTGCCTTGTTGTAGATGGTTAGGGTAACGCAAAACAGCTTATTTGACCTTAGGAATGACTCACTTGCTTCCATTTACACACATATTACTGTCACTTGTAGCATTGTCAGCATGACCTGGAATCAACTCAATCTTCAACAACAGCTGCCGATGATAACACAAACATGGGGATACTTATTGACACACTCCCTTGATATCTGAGCTATCACGCAGCAGCAGGAAAATTTTAAAAAATGCACAAAAACTGTACAGACTTCATGTAGTCATTTCAAATAGATATTTCAGTCTGAAGTGATATTTATTTGAAAATGGTTATAAGCAAACTAGAAATACCCTCAGTGCTCGCTGGAGTGCAGGTAGTGCCATTCATGTTGCTCCTCAGCCAACTTTTAAATCAGACAGCTGACGGAACGATGTGCCCTTAACCATCAGTGACAGGGATGACAGTAAGATGTCTGGGATAAAACTATGTGATGCTAATGCTGAGAAGCATTCAATCATGTTTTCTGTTCTCATACTGATCCCCTATCAGGAGCTCATACTGAATAGCGTTCTCTTTTCTTCTCCTTCATACCCTATTGTGTTGTACATTTCATCGTTTTTCTTTACGCTATGTGTTCTGATCTGTCTCCCCGAGCTGATGTTTGTGTAATGTATGTATGGTTGGAAGGGGTCCAATTTCACTGCAGGCAACTGCTAGTGACAAATAAAGGCTTCATCATTATCATCATTAAAGTGTTCAGACTAAGTGTCAAAAGGCATGTGGGATGGCTAAAGACCTAAATGGCTCTTGTTTTCCCTTGATGGGGTTTTAGAGATCTTATGCTTCACATTGTCAGCAACATTTAGCTAAATTAGCAAATTAGGTTAGAGCCCATGCAGTCCCTTATCACGGATGAATGAGCACTAGCATGTAAAATTAATGTAGTCGAGTAAAAAGTATATTGTTCAGTGAAAACTTTGGAGGACTCTTAAGTCAAGTAAAAGTCTAATCTTGCCAAAATTATATTTTATATTATAGTTCCTCAGTAAATAATATAAAATCTATCCTTAAGGGCTTTGCTAAGTAGTATAAAGCTGATGTTAAACAGGTGGATACTAACCTGGAGTGAGTGTTTGCGACTTTTCTTCATCTTCACTATTCTGTCTCCTGTCTCCATACAGAGTGCATCTCTGTTTGCGCAGCTCCTCTTCTCTTTCTTTGGCTTCTCGGATGTCCTTCTCCACCTCTGGTTGTAAAGCCAGGGCCGGACGCAACTTGAAGAATGGGTTTTGCTTGAGGATTAAAGACTCTTTGTTTGCATTTGCGGCCTTTGCTTTACCCTCCACAGCTAACGTCGAGACATCATTGCTTATAGAGTCCATGCTTCTGTACAGGCGAATGTGTTTATCTTGTTTTGGGTAAGGGGATAAGCGAGGTTTGTCTCGTGAACCCCCAGTTGGGCTCTTTGATCTGATGCTGTCAGGACTTTTTTCCTTCTCAAGGTTTGCAGATTGGTACAGCCTGAGGGAATGTGCTCTGGAAACAGGACAAGTTTTGAGGGAAAACATCTCAAGGCTACGTGTGCGTTCTAGCACTGAAGGGTAAATGTGACCTTTCCTCAGAGTGGTGGGGGATTTACGGTGTCTTGTTGGACCCTCTGGATTGTCCTGCTGGAAAGCTTCAAACAGCAGTTTTGTCTCTTTTAACTGGCGGATCTCTCCTTTGCTGTACCCCCCTGGGATTTTACCTTGATTGACCAGAACCAGTTCTCTCTGTATATCCTGACTTATCTCTTTGAGCATCTTCTGTTCAGAGAATTGCCACTCATTGCATTGACTGGTACCTACCTTCGTAGTTAGTGACTCAAGAGAGATATGTGTCTTAAAGGGAATCTCCAGCACATCTGGATTTTCTGCAAGATTGAAAACACCTCCAGCTCTCTGCAACTTCTGCTTCCCCTGGGATGTCTCATGAAGCTGTTTCTCCATGGAGGTTTCAGCAGCTGAAAATCGGTGTCCAGTGGACAGAAATGGAATTTCAGTAGAAGTTTCATGAGGGTTACTGGGAGGCAAATCTGCAGGCTCACAGCTATCACTCCAATAGTCATTAGACTCACTTGGATCTATTCTGGCAATCCTCTGGTCATCTTCTGACTCTCCTGGAATTATGGATGAAGATCTTCTTGCTTTTGTATGGATGTCTTTACCCTCATTATTTTCCTTTTCCATCAGGCCCACCTTTTGTTCCTCTTTCTTAAGAGTTTCAAATCGGCTTTCTTCCCTCTCTTCTTCACCAGGCATATTCTCTGTTTCAGTCCCCAAAATGCCCTTTATTTCATCTGTCATGACAGCCTGCTGTTGGGTATGAGGGTTCTCTGACATTTTCACATCATGTCGTAGCTGCACCAACTGCAGACGATGAAGCAGTTGCTCACCTTGTTGGATATCAGTAGATATTTTTCTGCTTCCATCCTCTTGCTCCCCCATTGTCACCTTTTCTTCAGAACTCTTGGAGCTAGATAGTGGGGGCACTTGCATTTCTGTGCTGCGGCTTTCTTTCCTCACACAGTCATACTTTATGAGGTTAGAGTCCAAAGATGTATGGTCATCATGCTCTTCATTGTCTTTGGCTATATCTGCATGGAAGTCACCAGCCTGCGGCTGACTGGTTGCTGTATCGGTCCTGTTTTCGTTGCATGTGCAGAGCTCGAAATCATCATCAGCATTTGCCTCCACACTCTCGATAGTTATACTTTCTCTTAATGGTTTTGAGTCTCTTTCATCAAAATCGCCATTGTCCTTGTACTTTGTTTTGTCTCCTTCTTTGTCAAAACGGATCTGATTCTCAGAGTCTTCTCTGTGGTTTGAATGTATTTGTTTTGTGTAATTATCTTCCTCTGTATTAGCTTCCCAGCAGTTTCCCTGATCTTCACTTATAATTACAATGTCCTCGGGTTTGTCATTCTCTGTTGCGTTATTCCCATAAGGTCTTCCACCTGTATCATAGCAAGTTTCCATCAGACAACCGGTTACATCCATGGATTGTTGTTCTTGATTAGTTTGTGGAGAGGAGTCTTGTTCATTGGATATGCTGGCCATAGACAACTGCACTGTACTTGCTGTCACCTCTTCGTCCAGCTCGTTTCGTGCTACCATTAACTGCTCCTCACTATGAGGCAAGTCTAAGCCTCTTGGATTAGCTTCAGCCTCTGTTGCGTCAACTGAAAGGGTCACACCAGACTTACTTGCTGTTGCACCTGTGCTTTTCTCTGCTGGTGGCATTGTAGCTATACGGGGTGGAGGAGGAGGAGGTGGTTGAGGGATGAAGACATCATCTGCACCTTCATCATCCATCACACTGTAGTACCTCATTATAGCAGTGGGAGCAGCAGAGATCGCTGTGGTTTCGTCTTGTGGTCTTTCACCAGAGGTCGCTGAAAGATTCTCTGCGTGGTTGCTCACATGGTTTGAATCCATCTTCATCCACAGACCACTGTCATCATCGGAGAGCAGAATTTGAGGGCTGGGTCTAGAACTTCTTGCTTCCATGCTGAAACGACTTTGAAGCACTTTCTGTCTGCGTTGCCTTTTAATTTCCTTTAGGTTTAAATAAGAGACAGGACTGTCATCTAGGCTGTCAAGTGCAAGTGCTAGTTATTGTTATTATTATTATTACTGTTGTTAGAAACTTTAGGTAACAAAGAAACAAGGAGAAACTAAGATTTTACATTTGGTAACAATACACAATATAAAACTGTATATTTATGGTACAATGCATCATCAAATTTTAATATTTACAGATATCTCGGTTAAAATACGGATGCACTAGCAGAAAATGACCAGGGTGTGATGTTCTTTCTATCTAATAACGGTAACTGTACTTTAAAGTTCTTAAATTAGATTTTAATACAAAGAACACGACAATACAGACCTCAGGGTCAAGCTATACATTAGGACCCACAAACACAAGTGCCCTGTGTTGCCATCTTGTCTGCTGCTGTTGTGCACCAATAATGGCAAATGTTCATGCCTACAGACATGAACATTTTGCACAAAAAATTTGGTTGTTTGTTTATTTTTTTACAGAAAATTAAGATGAGTATTCGCAAAGTCAGTAAAATGTGCAAGTTTGGGTTTGATAATAATGAATGAGGAATGACTGACACAGTTTCACACACCAAAAATAGAAACCATTTTATTTTATATAAAAGGACCAAGGGACACTGTTAAAGGTCTTATCAAGTACGCACTGCTTTGGTGGTGCATGTTCTTAGCAAATTCTTGCTTAAATTAGTTTAATTAACTAAACTATGTCTTCTTAGTATTGATATAAATTTAGGATTTGTGTAGCTGCAGATCTGGTAGGGTTCACAGTAGTAGCAGGCTCAAAATGGACCAAAAGTAGAAATTCATTTATCTGTCTATCCATTCATTTATATGTCCTCTTTTTTTGTTTAAATTTTTGTTTATTTAAAAAAATAAAGTTCTAATACTTTGTGTTTTGGTAGCTTTTCTCTCCTATTCAGCTCAATTAGAATTTTTTTTTTTCTGACAAAGGAAAAACAGTAATGTCATCATATTGCAAGTCTGCCTTTAATTCTGATTTATCTCCATCCTCCCTGAACTCATCAATATCACACAATAATCTGTTTCTTTTAATAAATCTTTTAAGATATGCTTAGATGTGGAAATGTATGTCCTGGCATAATCTGGTTTTCTGAGCTGCAGGTTTTAAATCTAAGAGTCTATATTTACACCTGTATTCAGGGGCTTAATGCCAGCCACACTGCAGTTAAGGATTATCAACAGCAGTAACACCACGCTGTATATAAAGCTCAAGCAACAGGACATATTAATGCGCCTTAATGAGCTTAACCTATTTATTCCACCGTGGTTTAAAGGAACCTTTTCCTTCGCTGTTTTAGAGTTTTAGAAATCATTTAAATATTACAATAGTCTGAATATTGTAGTAACTGCAATTTTAAATGTAAATACCTCCTTCTCCACAAGTGACTGTTTAACATTATATGGAGTTTTGTGATTCCATTATCCACCATTACTGCTAGTTATTCCTGTAGCATGGATACACTCACACACAATCAGCTGTTCTTACTCATACTTGTGCTGTGATAATATGACTTCAGCTTATTATATATTATATTATATTATATTATATTATATTATATTATATTATATTATATTATATTATATTATATTATATAAGGGTTACTAATAAAACCTGTCACTTTATCAGAGAAAGAATTTGACACTGATAATCAAACAAGTGCAAAGATTTTTGCATCACACAGACATTTTAAAGGAAGAGACTCACCTGATTGCAGTGCTGCAGTCATCCCCTGTGTGTGATAGCACTAACCTCAATGGAAATATGAATGATCCAGCTCATCTTCTTAGCTCATGTGCCCTCCTCTACTCTATGTCATGTGAACAAACAAAATCCGCATCTTTAAGTAGCAGCACACAGTTCAAATGACCTGCAGTCAGTGAGCCCATAGAGGTGGATGACCCAAAGCAAAGTCAAAATATGGAGTCTGACTTTTGGTAAATGCTGTCGTCCGTCCTACACTGTAAAAAAAAACACCTTTCATTTAACAGGATGCGCTATGTAATTTTCACTTTCTCTTGTTTTTCTTTCATTTGTTTGCTTTGCTGAAATTGCTTGCGATCATTCTCTATTTTATCGATCATGTGTGCATCTTTTAACTTTGCTTCCACTTCTGATACTTCCAGATGCATCTTTTTCTCCATTATTTGGTGATCGTGCTCCAGCTGCGCATACTGACGTTTTATGTTCTCCAGCTCTTGGGGCTGCATAAATTTTTCCTGTAGCTGATGTTTTTTCTGCAGAAGTTTATGCTTCACCTCCAGATCTTTGTATTTCTGCTCTAGTTCTTGCATCTCCTCCAGCTGTTTCGGAAATTCCTTCTGCTACTTCAGTATTTCAGCTCTGATGTGTGTATCGTGAACTTTTTTCACATCCACCTTCTGTTGCTTATATTTGGTTTTCGTCCTTTATTTTTTTCCCCATGTAGCATTTGCACTCTATTTCTTTCATAAACTCGGAAAGGTGTCTAGGTGATGAACCCATGAAGGAACTTCTCCCTCATCCCAGTACAAACTGCTGCTAACACATCCGGTTTTGGTTCTCCAAGTTGGAGCACATCCGTCAGATTAAAGGGGGCCTCATAAATTTAATCTTTGTAATGTCAGACTTTCTATGATCATAAATTACCAGTAGATTACATTTTGAAATTATATTTTATGTTGTTAAAGATAAATCCAATCATTTAATATGTGGGCCGTTTTTAACCTTGAAGATTTGTTGTTTATTCAGGATTTTGATGTAAAGGTACATTTAGCAGCTTATATAACATAATCATCTGAAATTAAGAGGATATTTTCATAACAACAATCTGATTTGCTAGTTTAAAAACTGGATTTTGACGTAATCTGAATCTAATAAAAATACTTTTTTGCAACTTCACACCTGGTTAATTGTACTACTGCAATGGTCAGTATTTATTGTGGGTGTTATTACTGTAAACACATGAAAACATCTTAAATAAAGGACATCTTAGAAATCCAAAGATGTCATGTGACTTCAAATTCACAATTTAAGGTCATGATTTTAAAAGTCACAAAACTGTGTCTTTAAAATTCTGTTATTTTGTTTGTGTTGTAAAGATACAGAATATTTGTGAACCTTATTTGAGATCATTTCCATCTTTTTATGTCATTTTTGTTATTTTAAAGTATTTTTATGGTGCCCAAGCTTATTGAAAATCTCAGTTTTTTATGTGGATTTCTTATTTACAGGCCGGCATGTTTACTGCTTTACTGTGAAATTGTGAGAACATCTTAAATCCAATTGTCAAACTTTACACACAATAGACTCAATCAATACACCAACTGGAATCTGTCATATTACAATATATCCTGTTTAACATCCACTGCCATAAATTAATTTTGTAATTGTGTAATAAAAAAATTATATAAAGGTCAGAAAAAGACCTTGATTTCCAGATTTTCTACAGTGATTATACAGAAGGAACATATTGTTCTTCTTGCATTGCTGTCGTGTGGTTTAAAGTGTTTGAAACAATTCTAGAAGTATCTTTTTAATTTATCTACCAGGTCTAAAATAGTGAAGGCATAGTTCAAGAAGGTGGGCGGAATGCTATTTACTTTCTTTCCCCAGATGAGACGATCAGTGCCACAGAAAAATATTAAACTCATTCTACAAACCAATTTTCTTAACTTGGCGTGTGGGTTGTGAACGTGAAACCAACAAACCCAACTGCCAGGAAGTTAAAAAAAAATCTTCCAGCCTGAACTTCTAATTAACACCTAATCAGTGTTTGCCTAATCAGTACAGAAACTGAGAGATAAAAATGTCTCGTTGCCATGTCAGCGAGGTTATCTACAGCCTGAGCGCAGCAGTAACCAGATGCCGGTTTTAGCTTCACAGTAACTTCACACACATTAGAAAAGTGGAATGTTTCACTTGTAACTCTCAGCAAGAGTTAGATGATTTCTCAAAATGTTAATGTTTGGATTTTTATACAGAAATTGAGAATCTGAGCCCAACATGTAAAGGTAATGTTAAATTTAAACTCCTCATCAAAACACAGAAACACTCAAAATCTCAGCTCTTGGTAGCAGGGTAAGAATTTTTAATACCAGAAACAGAGAGGGACACCATAAGCATTACGATGTGCATGCTAAAGGATGGAGTAATGTTTTTTTTTTTTTTAATTTCTACAGGAAACATGGCTGAACATTTAGTGTTGAATTTTCCTGTTGGAAAAGGGACAAAGTTCCAAAGGCTGAGTGGGAAAAAAATGTATGAGAAGCTTGCCTACAGGATACCATGTTGAAGTTCTTATTTCTGTCCAGTAGGGGGTGGAAGTGAACTTTAGTACATTTCTGAGAGGTTGTTGTAGAAGATGCACATATATATAAATGCCACTTTTATTAGCAAAGGGAGGTGAAATGGTGGGTGATGCTGTAGTAGGCTATTAAACCCACTCATATAAGGCAACATATAAAGGGAGCAGTGTATACATGGTATACAGGGAGAGTCTTTCTTCAGCCATTTCTTACATGACAGAGCAACACCGGCAGCTCCTGTGCTTAGAACTGCCTTCTCCCTCTGTTATGCCTGGTTGAGATGCATTATGCGACTCTTTATCACCTTCCTCTGCCTGCACATTGACTCCAGCTCCGTTTCCACCCGAGGGAATATCCTGAACTGCTTCATCTTTGGACTCTTTCCCGGTGCCTTGCTCTGCTACCTGGTCTAATGGTGAATAAAGTGAAGGAGGCATTTCAGGTCCTAAGACATGCTCTTCTCCATCCTCCGTGATTATCACTCGTTCCACCATGATCATGCCTTCCTGTTCCTCTTGGCTCTGACTCTGGTCAGTTGTAGCATCAGCGTATCCTAAGAACACAAGTGTGACAGGACTTTCCTCCAGCATCTGATTCTCCACAGTATCTACTTTTTCCAAAGTGTCTCTCACTGCCATCGTGTTTTTATCATTTGTGTTTCCCACACTTACAACGCACTTCTCACTGCTCAGCTCGGCTTCTAGGTCATCGCTTCTAGAGCCGCTGAATGGCCTGTAGTCTTCCTTTGACATGCTGGGATGGGTATAAAGCGACAGGCCTTTTTTCTCTGAGCCGTTGCTAGCTTCTACAGTCTCTGTCTCTGTCTTGGTTGGTGTGACTGTGACTTCATTCAGCAGCACTTTCATCCCAACCCCATCGATGACACTCAAGATCTGCCCGAGCTCTTCAGACGAGGGTTGATCTACTGATCCACTGATAGTGTGGATGCTCTTCCTGCCGTCGTCAAAGACAGTGGTCGCCTTTGGAGCACCAGCCGGGGTGGACACAGGAGCCACTGACCTGACAATGGTGGCACCTGTCTTGGGATCCCGCTCTACCTGCACAGCCAACATTCCCAGGACTGCAGTCACAAGAGACAAAGTAAAATGCTTACAGTGAGGCAAATCAAAAGGCCCAGTTGGAATTAAATATTCATATTGATCTAATTTCAAGACATTTACAGACCATTTGAGACTTTTATTTTTCCTAACAAAACTGCTTTTAAAAGTTTCATAAGCCTGGGTGTTAACAAAAAGTGAGAAAGTACTAAGGTCAGTGCCAGGTCAGGAACAGAGCTTTTGTGTTACTAGTGTGAGCCGGCACAACAGAAATTATAGGGGCACAATGAGAAAAATGTAGCGTGCTTATTCTCTACACACAGCCCTCCAGTGGGCATTAAAAATTAACCAACAGAAATAACAAGAAGGCTAAATATAACATTGTTCCCAGGCCTTTCACTGCAGTCCCTTCATTAAGTCGTATCCTGGGGGCTGAACTTGGACGGAGCAACATTGAATAAAGAGGTCATCATTTCCGAGGGAAGGACGAAGAGGCAAATACAAATAGCTGAGGATAGCCTCCTGCCAGAATTTAGGTTTATCAACTTGTACAGTTGGCATTTTCATTGGTAAACATTTTTGTCATTTGCACTTCAATGGACAGTCATTAACCTTCACAAAAAAATCCCATCATCGATAGTTCATTCCTGTGTCTCACCTGAGCGTCCATCTTGCCCACTTTCATTAAGCATCCTTTGTGCCATTAGTACAGAAAAGGGACCCACGGGCAGTTTGTTCCCTGGGAAAGGAAATGTAGATATGGAAATGACTGTATTTTCAGTGCAGCGTGCGCTCAGAGTGCTTTTACTTGTGTTTCTATTTGATGTTAATGAACACAAACCACCTACAATACTGAATTGAGTGACAACGTCTTCACTAGGGACGTCATTTGTGCGCTATCTATATTAATGGGCACAGTTGTTACTGACACAAAGTGATATAATGAACATGTGCCTAACGCTGCAAACGTATTTCCATTTATCATTAGACTACTCACTCACAAGATTAGAAGTGCGTAAAGGTTTGAGGTTGACGTGCTCAGACGAGTTTTGACAGTGGTCAGGAGCTACAGCTAATGTGACCTAACAACACCCCTTTTCATAATATAAAAATAATAAGAAGAAGAACAACAAGGAGAAGAAATACTTTATTTATTCCAAAAGTTGGGATGAATAAAGTATTAGACTGTTACATGAAAAACAACTTAGCTCAAACACAGTATCTTGTAGGTCTTAAATAAGTATGCTAAAGAATGAGCTCAGTTAAATAGAAAATGA
Organism: Hemichromis elongatus; assembly: GCA_015108515.1. NCBI lineage: Eukaryota > Metazoa > Chordata > Actinopteri > Cichliformes > Cichlidae > Hemichromis > Hemichromis elongatus. Next base: position 10,588 of record VUQR01025322.1, on the reverse strand, counting down.
AGGTACTTTTGACTGCGCCCTTCCCAAGGGGTCATCACAGCAGATGGATCTGCATGTTGATTTGTCAGAAATTTTATATAGGTTTGCCTCACACAGGTTATGTTACACTGTGGGCCATTGGTCTAGCCCATTTCCTGTGAAAGTCCCCTTTCTGTCATTGTAAAGAACAACTACACATTTATTGTTTTAGATGTTTTTAATTAAAAAAAAAGAAAGAAAACAACATTCAAACATTACAGAACAGGTGTTTATTAATGGGAAAAGCTGTAAAACTTATGAAAACAGGTAAAAGTCTAAAATTTATGACATACATGTAGCATTTTTAAAGCTGTCCAATAGTTGGCCCCTGCTCCTTATGTTGGACACCACTAGTCTAGGCATACATTAGCTCATGATACGCTAAGACAGGGTTTGTGTCTCCTCCCATTGATGGTCCAAGACATTTGCATAGTGCTGAGTATAAATGTAGGCTATATTATCTAGAAAATATACAAAAAACAAAATTGAGCATATCTTCCAAAAACATGTATAAAAAGGTTTGTCTTCAAATTAATTGTTTTCCTTGATATAAGTTTATAGCTACTCGAGCATGCTGAAAACCTAAAGGCCTTTAAAACAGTTGATTTCTTTGTTTCCCTGGAAACAACTTGGGAGTAAATAACAGGACGCAGTTTTATCTTTTAACATTATTAGGGGTGATTTTATTGTTGCACATCACTTGTGTGCATCTGTCTATTTATTCATATGTCAGTCACATACTTCCCCTAGTGTCCAATGCACACTGTTCATATCTGGGGTGGATGTGTGTTTATAATGTATACTTTCTTTTTAATTGTGTGTCCCTCCCAACTCCTCAGAAGCTTTGTTCACAAAGTGGATGTTGGCCAAAAAGTGCTGTGATAATGGTGTTCTTGTAGCGCACAGAGTCAGAGGGAATTTAAGCAATGTTGTTACGCTCATAGTGGAGCTGTTTTTCAGCCATGGCTCCATTCTGTCACACAGACTTAGATTATTATTCTTCGGGGAAAGACTTAGTTATGGCAAATTATCATCTGCCAAGAAAGAATGGATTCTAGGCAGGCATAGTGATGAAAAGTGACAAATACGATAGCAGCTGATGGTAAGCTAATGGAGGCTACGTGCAGCTGACTTCTTACCTTGCGCGTCCTTGTCAGTGCCAGCCTGCGGGTAAAGGGAAGAGACAATTTTAAGTACTCTCCATGGGCAGACACTCAAACGCAGATACTGAGTCTGCAACTTTAAACTCATGCCCCCCCGCCCCTCGCTTTCCTGAGCCCTCCCCAGTTCTTGCCCCGCCATAAATATTTCACAGTCATCATCACTGAAGTGTTGAATCAAGTTTAGTTCCATCAAGTTAAAAGAAGCTGAGACTGTCTTGCCCAACAACCGTTTCAGGCCTGATACTGGCTGTCAGCATGAGACAGAGCTAAATGTGGGCTGGACCGCATAGTGGAACATTTGGTGGAGGCCAGAGGTCAATAAACATGACACATTTTCTTAATACAAGAGGAAGAAAAAAATATACAGGCTAAAATGTATACATGATGTTAATGCATCACATTAGTACAGCTTAGTTTTAAAAAACAAGCAGGATGTTTTCAGTATTTACCTCATTTCAGATAAACTTCTTGTTACTCTTGTAAATATATTTAATTACTAGCAAAAACCTATCCTATGGACATTTTTGGTAGACCTACAGTGCTTCTCTACTTTGCTCATGTATGAAATCTCAAACAAGTATGTTAATGTTATCATGTTATTATTTTTGTTTGTTACATTGCTGTTTATAGTCAGATGGCAAACCGACTATTCATAAACACCAAACAAATGAAAAAAAACATCTTCTTCTTAGTGTTTCAGACAAAGTAATAAATTGCAGCTACTATTAGAGTCACCTAGAAAGTGCCACTGCACTAAAAATTGTTTTATTTGCAGAGAACAGCATATACATAATGTGAACAATGTACCCATACGTGTAACATACACTTATTGTGAGTACTGTACATGTATGTTTTGTTGTTTTTATTGTTTGTACGTTTTGAGATGAGCTACACATGATGTATACTTACTGTACCTAAGGCACAACTTCCTATTAAACCTGAGAGCAGCTCAGTCATCTGGCTGAAGCCGTGCAGTCAATAGAGTCTGCGTTTGCTTCTTAAGAGACCTCTTTTCTGGCAACCGCTGCCCCCTCTGTCTCGTCCTCGGGCTTCTTTTGACTTTTGGTTTGTTCCCTGACACACATGCGCGCACGCACACACTGTTGCAGACATCGTATGTTTCAACACAAAACGACGCACGTTAGAGCTCATATTATAAATGTTTTAGAGCAGTGGACACCACGTGTGTGTGTGTGTGTGTGTGTGTGTGTGTGTGTGTGTGTGTGTGTTTATGTCGAACGCTCTAGGCTTTAATCCAGCACGTCAACCGTCACATGGCTGCCTTCCATTTGAACACTTGACTAGCGAAGCAGTGTATCTGTGACAAAATACTGCATGCTTCATGGCAAGCATTCACATCTTTAAAAAGGGATGTGTGTGAGCCAGTAAAATGTAGATTACGTTGCCTCGCTCACTTTGACGCAGTCAAATCAGTGATTCGATCAACTGCATCTGAATGAAACCTTTTAAATGAGGCTGTGTGTTCAGCAGCTAAGCACAGGACTGAGCTGAAAGCTGTAAACTGCATGAAGGACAGGAGGTGGAGTTGTTTCGCTGAGCCGCTGGCCTCTTGTGAACTTCCTCTGAAGGAGGATGTGGAAAGTCAGAGTCAAGGAAAGTTCAAACTCAGAAAATCAAGAAAATGAAGCAGAAGGACGGAGCCGGAGGAGAGGCGGCAAGGATGGGTCAGATAAGAGACCAGAGTAAATGTTTGGTGATTTTATCTGCGATAATCATGAACGGATGTTTGAGCATATTTTTAAATGTGTGGCCTTCTATCTTTTCAACTAAACATAACTCTTGATTGCTGTTTCACTAATCTTTTTTGTATATGACACTGCTAATATATAAACAGCTTAAAATAATTAAAGGAACACTATGAGAAAAATCAGAGGGCAATGAGTAAAAAAGTCACAGTCGAGCAGGTTTTCTGTCTATTGGGAGGTCAGTGCTTTGATCCCCGGGTGCTCCAGTCTTCATGGTGAAGTATCCTCAGGGATACTGAACCCTGGGTAAATGCTTCATCTAGATTAGGGTTGTGCTGATGAATGATGGTAAAGTTGATCGGTTGAGATTTTTAGCTCAGTTCTCTATTGATAAGTTAAATTAAGATCATTATATGATTTCCTTTAATCAACTGAATCTGCTTTGCTATATTATACATTTTGAATCTCCACATATAGACACAAAGGCCTGCAACCCACAGACCTTCTTATTGCTAGACACCACAGGGCAGCCCCAGAGGTCCCACGTCCATGGAGCTGATTTGGTTGGCCGACAGGCACCTGCGCAATGTTAACGTGTGGCAGTGTGAACATAATGTGTAGCATATATATATATGACCAAAACCATCTGCCAGTGTTAGCAGAGCAGAAGAGCCCATTCAAGGGATCAAGACAAATGGCCAGCTGTCTGGCAGCGGTCCCCTCACTCGTTCTGCAGTCCTGGCAGACGGACTGATGATTGTATCGCTGCCATTTTGGATCTTACTGAGTATGAGTCAGGCCAGCAGCCTGCTGTTGTCTGAGAGTGACAGAGAAAAGATGTCACAGCTCAGCACCACAGCCCAGAGACCCAGACGTCTTGCTCAATGTGATCTATCACTCATTGGCGGGAGTGACATCCTGAAACCTGACAATTGGATTTCTAAAACTTTAAGCAAAAAACTAGTAGTATTACCTGCTGTTATTTACCTT
>VUQR01025320.1:0-15920 GCA_015108515.1 Hemichromis elongatus | reverse complement strand
GCAGGCTACATAGTAGGGACAAAAAGTTTCATAAAATATGGGACCCATTCATGGCGTATGTCGGTTTGGATATTTCTGCTATTTTCTCACGGGCTCTGGTATAATGCAAGCAGATCACTGCTATCTTACATATATGTATTGTTAATCGTATCTCATATCAAAATGTCTGGATTTTCCATTTATTTCTTTGTATTTATGAGTCGGGCTGTCTGTCTGTCTGGTTGTTTTGTTTTGTCTTGTTCTGCTATGTTGGTTTTGTTTTGTTCAATCTTGGTGTCAGTGTAAAGTTTAAAACTCAATAAACACACAGTTACAAAACATAAGTTATATAGTTAAGTATGTGCGCTCACCTGCACACACAGAGTCAGTGAGGGTTTTGTCTGTGTGTGCTGGTAAGGGATAAAGTGTTTTGTGTTTTTGTCTAATTTTCTATGTAATTAAAATGTTTAAAATGATCATTTTCGACTTGTTAAAATCATCTCAAATCCATTTCAACTTACTTGCTCGTAATGTGGTACTAGACTGTATCATATTTCATTATTTTTAAGGTTTCTCACTTTTGATAACAACTGAATCTTTAATGTTACATTTTACACAGCTTACAGAGCTGCCCTGGTTGAATCACAAATAGATTCTTATTTTAAAAATCTATCAGTTAAAAAGAAAACTGGCCTTGTCAACTTCAAACAGCAGAATTCAAAGTAGATTTCTGATCTATTAACAAACTGGATGACTGTAACACCCATTCCTGCCACCAGATGTCCTCAGACTTTCATTCAGCTCTTACTAACCTCCCTGCCACACTCACCCGGTCCCACTAACCCCCATGTGCACTGTCATGTTTTCAGACCTCACTCCTTTGTTAGATAGTGTTTGGATTCTATGTGCATTTTTTGAGTGCTAATATATGTTTTTTCTATATTTTTTTTTAAATACTTCACTCCTACACCATGAAGGTTTAATCATGGTAGGTTTATTCAAATACTGTGAAAATGGTTTAACATTCAGGTGTGAGTTGACACAATGCTACTATTCTGACCCTTGCAGCAAATTCACCCCCAAGATCAGAGCGTGCAATGCTCAAAATCTCTAAATGTCTCAGTTAGCATGTTAAATGTTAAAGTTGATGACAGTAAAATAAAAAAAAATTAAAAAAAGACCGAACAAGTGTGGCTTGCTTCTTCTGTCTAATGACAACATGGCGGCATGGTTTAGGTTTGCAAAGTTGCATCTAAACAAACCACAAGACTTCTGAGAAAATGTCCTTTGGACAGATGAGACCAAAGTGAAGATGTCAGGATATAAGGAAAAGCACCAGTGGGAGAAAACCAAGCACAGCACATTAGCACTTCATTCTAACTGTCAAGCACCGTAGTGGAGTAGTGATGATTTAGGCTTGTTTTGTAGTGACACAAGTCCTCTGTATACCAAAGTATTCCAGAGTCAAAATGAGTCAAATGTGAGGCCATCTCACATGGTCGAAACTGGGTCGTACAACCAACCAGTGACCCCAAGCACATGAGCAAATTTACAAAAGCATGGCTAAAAAAGAAAATTATTAAGGTGTTGTAATTGTGTAAAGTCAAATTCTAGACCTTAACCACTGCTATAAAGAAAAGTAGGATAAAACGATGTGAGAGACTGATAAAGTCATACAGAAGGCGATTACTTCAAGTCATTGCTGCTAAAGGTGGGTCGACAAGCTAATGAATTATGGGTTCAATTATTTTTATCACAGGAAGGCACAAAGCCCAGAGAAAAGTATACTTTTCACATGATTGTAATTTCATTCATAGCTGCTGGAGTCAAACCTGGCCATCTCTAAGCTTTGGAGTTTGTTACCAAGATTTTGTCTTAGCAGCTTTTAAAAAAAAAAAACCTCAGGAAAAAACTTATAGTTTTGACTTTTTATGGCCTTTTAGCACTCTTCCTAGTGGCAAAATGGGATCTTTTTGACTACATGGGAATCTAAATGGGGTAAAGTGAGAGAGTATCTTTAGTTTTGATTCAGCGTAAATAAGACTGAAACAGAAATTTGCTGAGAGGAAAAAATGTCCTCTTAGTAGCTTAAATAACTTTAATAATAACAAAATTATTATTGTAGTGATGCATTGTGAAAAATATTTGTATAGCTTTTCTGTTTATTGGTTAAATGGTATGATACATTTGGTTATATTCAAGTTAGTATTAAAAAAATCTTTAGGCTGCTGCAAAGAATGAAAATAAATGAATGAATATTTGTGATTTTTTTTTGTGAATGTACCACAAAAAGATAACCTCTGACTATTAGGTCAGTGTGCTCGCCACCTGCCATCAGCGTTATGCAGAGAGACAGTGACTGTCAGGAGCAAAGATTGCTCCAGTGAAATAATTGGAGTGTTTAGACAGCGCTGGCAACAACTGTCTTCCAATAAATGGCCGCACAAAATGATGGAAAGAGGGAGGAAATGGTGTAAGTCAGCAGAAATGAGGCACACACACGCGCCTGAGCACGCAAACACACACCGCATCTGATTTGTTCATCCACCCTAAACGAGAATGACACTGAAATACAGACAAGTGTTCTCGTTGCTGAAGCCTGAAATTGCCTTTTCCCTCTTGCTGTTGATTGTGTTTCACACTCAGTGAAACAAGAGCCAGGACCCCGACATGACTTTAATGTCGACGTGTGTCTGTATCTAGTCTTATTCATTAGGGTTGCACTCACACCAGCGTGAAAGAGATTTGATATTCAGGCAGTGAGACTGTTTTTATGAATGGAGGATGCCCACTGTTCAACGAGAGAGCGATCTGGTTAGTTAACCAGCTGCCAGTCCGACTTCCCTCCTCTTAGCATGGTGTGACTGTGGCTGTGCAATACTGCACATTAATTTGTCTACAACACTGATTCCTTATTAATAGCCTGACCTTTTTTTTACTTTCTGTTCTCAGTCAATTATGAACAGACTTTCATAGCCAAAAGAATACATTTTCTAAAAAAGCACATTTTTCCTCTTACAAATTAGAAGATAAGCTTAAAACACTCTTGGATGTTCTTGTTTGAACTGCAGCTCGTGCTTAATTTTATTTTTTTTAAACTTGTTTATTGTTTATAAAAACGGTTTAGTTCACTAATTTCACTTCATAGTGGAGAAAACACAGAAAGTACATTTACTTAAGTGGTGTCATTTTTAGGTACTTAAGTATTTTTTTTCTACTTCACCAAATTTGAAAGGAAATCTGTACTTTTGTGATATTTATTTGGCAGCTGTAGTTCTTTTTTTTTTTTTTAAACAATATATCATGTAGTCATTCACAGAAAAAAGTTGGGACACTTTTATTGAAGATTTAAAAAAACAGAATGCAATGATTTGCAAATCTCATAAACTCATAATTTAATTTACAATAGAACAAAACAAGATGATACAAAGGCAACAAAAGGCTGGAAAAGTAAGTGGTGCTAAAAAAAGCCCCAGGTCAGTAACATGATTAAGCGCCTTGAGGCGACTGTTGTTGTGATCTTGCGCTATATAAATAAAATTGAATTGAATTGAATGATTGGGTATAAAAAGAGCATCTTGTGTTTTCTGTATACTTTTGTGAACAAAATATGAGTTTAATTGATCAAACCATTGAAATCTGTTTTTATTTATATTTTACACAGTGTCCCAACGTTTTTGTATTACATAATTGAGATGGTTATATAATAAAAAAAGAGTCTGAGTTCCCATTTGAACCACTACATTTTAATGTTCACTGTCATACACTAATCATTACTTGTGGCCCCAAAAAAAGCCCATATATTGTTTAAACTTTAGCTGCTGCCTTGCATAAGTAAAGAGAATTGTTTGTCTGCAGTAAGAATGTTCAAATTCCTAATGTAAAACAAACAGCAAATGTTTCAGGAGACAAAACTAGGACATTAACACATTATGTTGATTCTTTACCCCTTCTTGGGATTTGTGTTTTTGCACAGGAAGGTTGAGGGCATGGCCACCTTCGAAGCTGACAGGAATTCTGCTTCACCTTTGTTCAGTGGCACATTCATGAGTTTGGACGCTTGCACACATGAAGAATTGATGGCAGGTCAAGGTCAGTCTGTTATTCATTACTCCAGCCCTCAGGCCTGTTTCCTTCTGTCCAGTGGAGTCTGATGGTGACAGAGGAAATCACCTGAGAAAAAACTGCCACACTTTTGCTATTAAGTCAGGTTAAAATAAAGACTTTTACAAATTAAAGTTGCATTAAACCAATAGAAAGATGTGATACCAGCAGTAGTCTTTACAAACCAGTGAAATGAAAGGCTTTACCGACTGTTTGGTTTTCTTTAGAGATTCTATAATTTCAGACAAGTGAAGAGCAAAAAAAATCTTAAAGGTGTGAAGGTTGACAATATAAGAGTTTGCGCTGGCAGAAGTCTATGCTGCTTAAGCAGGCTGTCAACGACCTCTAGTGGTGAACAGCGCACGGTGCATTTGACATTACAGAGAGGAAAAAAACACTAGATGGCGCCACATGAGTGAGAATGAAACGTGACATAGTGTGAGCCCACAGTCCAAAGACTGACATGTTCATAACTCTAAGCCATACACAAACACACAACCAAACACAACTACACACACCCATACACACATACCTACACACACACACACACACACCCATAAATATTACCGATCCAAACATCATGACTATAAAGCCATAAAATGTATCCCCAGTTTAAAACACATGCTCCCTCATTCTGGTTACGCTTTACATATCAAATCAAAGACAGATAGCCTTAACTACATGTGCCAAGCTGGTTTACACTCTGTCAACACTTCCAAGTGTCAACAGAGTCCAAAAAGTCCAAAGGTCAAAGATTAGACATTCAGTCTCTGCTTCTCCAGGACATATCAGCTGCCTGTATGTATGAACCCCCTCTTACATGATGATAATCACACAAAAACACATGAGCGGAAGTCTCTGTTTGTTTGAATCTGAAACTGTTATAATGAAAACAAGATAAACAGCATCACGTGTCAGCCTAGGTTTGCTCATATTACTCACAGAGTTTCAGGTGAAACTTGAGCAAGCTGCAATCAAAACATCTCTCTGCAGTAGAAATTTTGTGTGTGTGTGGGTGTCAGAAGTCATTGTGATGTTTCACTAGGACACCTGGGCGTGTCTGTGTCCTCTCTCTGGTGGCAGCTACAAGTCAAATTTCAGTCCCCTGTTACTTCCTTCATTCCCGCTGCTTGAACAAAGAACCCTGGGGCATCTTTTGATGAATTTGTTGTTTTAAAAAAAGTAAAAAAAAAAAAAAAAAAATGCTGCCTTTGTATTGATTTTGTTGGCTGCTCTTGAGAAAAATCTGAAAATTGGCTGCTTTTTATCCAGAACAAGCACCAGCAGTGGTTTATTCAGCCTACCTCCCATAACAACATAACCAATAGGCTTTAAAGGCCAGTTGGATAATTCAACCAATCATTTTATCTCCTACCATGGTCTCAAGGGGTATTCAGAGCAAAATAACTCCTGCAGGTCAAAAGCCTCTCTGACTTTTGACAGGCATATGTCTTTCTATATCTGAAGAAACTGCGACAGACAGGCAGTGAGTCAGTTGAGTCAAATGGAGGAAGCAGATAAAGAGCTGATTGATATGCCAGCGTTACGTGTGTGACAGCAGAGACGCGTGGCTTTTCTGGCGTCAAACTGGTCTGGGCGGAGGCAAGGGATCTGCTTGTTGGCCTGAACAAGCAACAGTATCTGTTTGTTTTGGGGAAGAAAAGTGCAGTGTGTCACACTTTTCCTTTTGTCAGTCTAATACACAGGCTTTCTATAATGGTGACATCCAAACAGCCTCTTCAGAGTGGAAACATTTTTATGAGGCTGGATATTTGGAGCATTATTTGCTATACAGTGGCTGGACAAAGAAACAACAGTGTGCTCTGAGCGGCGTCACAATGAAGATACTTTAAGTTTGGTTCTCTTTTCTTTAGTCATTTAATCTTGACTACAGTGAAGGAGTCAAAGATGACTCTGCGACAGCCTCAGCAGCATAGTCTATACTGTGTTTTATTAGTGTGTGTGTGTGTGTGTGAGAGGCTAGATCCTCTAATTTTAACCTGACCATCAAAACTCTCATATCTCTTTCTGTGTGACTGACATTTTCAATATCATAGTCTGAGGCCTTAGATGGACGATCGAGCAGATATGAGGAGGATTGATAGGGAGAAGGAACTGTTAGACGAAAAACTTTAAAGTCACTTCAGCCAAAGCTACTTTTAGCTTCTCTCTGTAGTCACAAGAGGTCACCACAGTGGGTAGCTCTGTAGATTTTGCAGATTTTCACACCGGATGCCCTTTCTGTCACAGCCTCAAACGATTTGTGTCTCCTCCTGGGATCAAACCAGGGATCTTCTGCTCATTAGGTGAATGTGTCAGTAACTATCATCTTTATATTGTACCCTCATTGCAAAACTGTGAGTAATAATCAGCAGACAGTCATGTAAAACCTATTTGTCCTTTCCTCAGTTGGCTCAGTGACACACTTCTTCGACAAACATCAAAGCAGGGCTGCTCGTGTCTAAAGCTACGAATAAACAGGACAACGGGGAGCAAAGATAGCAGAGCGACCAGAAACAAAAGAGAAGAACAAGAGGAGAGGGAATTATCAACCACACCTAGACAATTCATGCACCTCTCTACACATTCTCCTCTGTAGGTTACCTTGATATACTGAAAGATTGATGTCTGCAAGCTAAAATCTATTTTTTATCCTCGTGTGTCACTGAAATCCCTTTCATCTGTTTCCGCTTGGATGATATTTATCAAATACCTACAGCTTTGATTCACCAGAAAGGAGAAAGATCTGTGGAAATCATTTTCCCCTGAGACGAAAAACTGAGTCTATGAATAGAATCGTTGTTTTAATCTCAGATTAAGTCACCTGTCAGGTTATTTCTATGGGAGTGAGTGCTTTACACCAAGCACAAAGGGATGAGTGCGTATGAATAACACAGTTCAAATCTACCCAACAAGGGCCATGTCAGTCAGTTGTCTGTATGTCTACTGTGCATATAGCTATGTTTGTTTAAATTATGTTGCTTGTAAAGACATTTCAGTGTTTCTGTCAGGTGTTTTTCATGGTTCTCTGAAAGGCTTAGATGATAATGATATTAAAGACTTGAAAAAGAATGTAGGTTTAATGCACTTCCGTGTTTGCTTGTCAACCAACATTTCTAGATAGGACTAACATTAGCTGATGAGCCTCTCCTTCAAATATAGTTATATATGATTTCAAAATACCAGAACGATGGCTTCCAAAGTGCCAAACTTAAAGTATGAATGGCTTCTTTAAGGTTCATCTTTTAGACTGGGACAGAGAATTCAAGTTAAGCAGAAACTTCTGATACTAAAAATGATGCTAACACAGACAGCTGCTGGATGCTGGACACAGAAGTGGTTTAAGTGCAAATGCCCAGCCTAAACCATGTTTACAGCCTGGTACAAAAAATGTTTTACCCTCTATCAACAATTATGGTTAGTGGATTTTTTGTTAATCAACCGATTTTGACTCGGTTAAGGCTTAAATTTAGGGCTTGACTGTTTGATACCACAGGTAGCTAGCTAACAGCTGTCTGCTAGGCCACTGCTAGGCCACATAACCTATATTACACTCTTTTCCAGTAAAGGTAACTTCTAGCTTAACCGGCATGACACATGTCTCCATGTGGGAATCCTGATGTTGTCTAAATTCAGTCAAAAACAAAAAGCTGCAACCTACACTTCTGTAACATAAAACCACTTTTTGTTTTGTGATTGAATTAACCTGTAAATTTTACACTACTTATTCCAGTGTGCCACTTGAAGGAACAAGCTCCTCCTGTTGACACTGATTATCCACAGGAGCATTACGCAAGTAACACACCAACCATGACAGTTTGTTAATCACACAACAAGCTGTACACACTGCAGGAACCTGACACTCTTACAAATCCTCCATGGGTGTGTTTGTGTGAGCGTACTACACGGCTGTCCTATTTATGGGCGTTTTGTTTTGCTGTTGGTGATGTGTTACAATAAATGCCTTGTATGAAAACTGGGTGTTGTCCTCTCAATCCCAGAAATGAGGGAAAAGGTCTTGTGGATGATGGAGAAATCCGTTTGGGAGGAGAGGAGGGTAGTTCTGGACTGTGGCATTTCCGACTGAGTAAATTTCAAAAGGAGAACATGAATGTAAGACCTGCTGCACGTTAATAAAAGCTCCAACATTGGATGTTGTCCTTTAATGCCTTTGCAGGACACAGAACACACACTACACAGTTGGTTTTGATCAACAACACTGTCCTGCTGGCTCTGAACCAGTCCTCGGGCATCAACCTCACAGCAAAATTTTCCGTACCAGTCTGCGCTTGCTGCAGGAACTCAGGCCTGCTTCCAGTTACAAATCAGTTGCCTCACTGACAATATTTGCAGGCTTACACAGTTTGCTCTCTCTCTCTCCTCTTACAATAAAACTTTGAAAAGGTTAGGATTTCTTTCATCTACCTTTGTATCTGCAAAAGCAAAAATGAAGAAGTCTTTGAAGTACAAAGTTTAATTCAAATTCATCGTGACTGAAATGTGAAGGAACCCACTTCCCTTTTAATTCTTTGTGTTAGCTAAACAAAGGAATTGGATTTGCTGTGTGCACAAGCATGCAAACATAGAACAGAACAATTGCAGTGACCAAAAAAGCTTAACGATCCCTAATTACGACATTAGGAATATGGTGAGGTTTATATATAATTTGGTGCATTTTTATTTCCCTTAGTTGTTATAAATATCCACTCCTGTGGTGCTGGTACGTCTTCTGCATGCTTTTTGTTTGTCTACAGTGCTTCTATTTATTACATTTTGTGCAACACAGGCAAAGTGTGATCCTCCTTTTTGTTAGGCATTTGTTTAACAAGTGGCACTTTGACACAAACATTGACAGTAAATTCCAAAACATACAATGTACAAAACTACAAAATAAATATGCAGCTTTTTTAAAAAAACAAACAAAACAACAACTCCCTTTTCTTCTCATTGAGGGATAAAATAGGCGCACAAAACAACAAACTTGGCACTTTTGATTAATAGTAAGATGAGTTTTCTTTGTCCTTTACTTAAAGAGAAACAGTGTTGAAATATAATTCATGCAGCAAGTGAGGGGAAAAAAAGTTATTACATGTTGAGTTTGCATGAAACAGAGGGAAGGGCACTCTGCGCACACACAAACGCACACACACGCAGCTGCTTTCTGAAGAAGAAATGCTGCTCGGTAAGACACAGAAGCCAACAGTTTCCTTTCCAGTTGTTGCTGCTGGGGCAGAGACTCCTATGCTGTAGCCCTTATCCAGCCTCGCTTCAGGCTCCGCTGTCCAGTAACGACAGAAAATTTGATTTCAGTGCTCATTAAAGAACATCTTTGCAGCCAGTTTTGCCATCTGACACTGGTTGGGAGATGGTATCCTTGGGAATGAAATTAAGTGGGCTTCAAACTGACCTGTGCTCATCACACCTACAAATGAGAGAGAAGGCAAAAATATTCAGGCATGAGCTTCAGTGACGTGTTTCCACTGCAGCGAATAAAACTGCAAATCACATAAAACCCCTGTAGTTGTGTTCACGTTGTGCTGTGCTTTGAATCGAGGTCAAAGGGTTTTAATGAAGGCTTTTAATGTGTGAAGTGTTCAAGCTACATCCTTCTCCTTTTGTCTTTGATCAGTGACGCTGACTGGAAAGTCGAGCTCAAGCCACAGCTACACTGGCGTCCTGACATCACAGCCCTGTTAAGTTCAATCACACATACGACTTCCCGGGTTTGCCTGCGGAAATACATGCTCGTCACTCGTGTTTATCATGACGTTGTGTGCACTCGAGTTATTTTTGCTTTTCCAATCTTGACGTATGGCAATAAAACGGAAAACCACACCCCACGCCCGGGGTATAAGAAAAATAATTAGAAGCCTGAGAGTGTTACGTAAGGTAAATGTCCGGGGAGACTTCTCGCTCAGTTTCTCCATCCTCGTCTTAAGACTACTGTTTAATTAATACTGCACTCAGGCATGAGAGCTGAAGATGCAGCAAGAGAAGATGGATTAGAAAATAAAAAGGACTGAGGGTGAGACTGAGCAACATAATGGCCAAATCAGTCTAAACATTAATCATTGTTGCAAAAGAAATTTGTTTTAATTTCTTGCATGGCTGGACTATTCCCACAAATGAATTATTCTGTCAGAGTGTAAATTTGTTCGAGATAAGACAATGCAGCTGTGAACGAGTTTACAGCATATGTTTTCAAAAGGGAATATGTGACACTCCTCCACAAATTATTAATAACCAAGCCGATCGAATCAATATGCTGTTAAAGCATACAGGTGGATAGAAACTGTATGTCTACTACTGTGCAAAAGTCCTGAGCCAACCCTCATTTCTTTACATTTTGCTAGAAAAATGGGAAATGGGTGCAACGATTTATTGAAACATGCAAAAATACATGAAAATATAGTATATAGGGCAAAAACAGAGTTTGCACAATTTATGAGCTTGAAAGTCAATATTTGGTGCTACCACCATGACTCTTAGACAAGCCTAAACTCTCTTGGGAAAACTTTCCTATAATTTTTTAAGTAGTCTTCAAAAAAAGTTCACCAGACTCTCTGAAAAAAATGGTTCTCTTCGTTTTAGATGTTGGATTAAAATCTGATGGCACTTTTCTGCCTTCAAAACTTTTAAAATCTCCAAAACCACTGGCTGAAATACAACCCAAAGCCATGACATAGCCTCCACCGTGTTATACAGATGGCTGTAGATTCTCACTGTGCCTCTGCTCTGACCTTCTCCATACATATTGACAATGATCTGAACTAAAGATTTTAAATCTGTTGTTTTTTTTAGTCCAGATCTTGTGTAAGTTGGTATACCTCATCCTCACTGTGCCCCGTCCTTAAGAATGGCTTCCTGACACAGCACACCCTGCATGCCAAGGCAAGAGTTGCCAAGTTTTTGGTTAATAGCTCTTTAGGAATCACTTTGCTGGTGCAAAACTACTATTTTATACCTGTCCCTTGATCCCTGTGGGGAAATTACTCTCTCTGCATTTAACCCAGTCACTCAGTGAAGCAGTGGGCAGCCACCAATCAGGTGCCTGTGGAGCAGTATGTAGAGACGGTACCTTGCTCGGGGGTATCTCAAGGTAGCCGTTCAGTGGATAAAAGAAAGGAAGAAATGGAGACAAATGTGTTTTAACTAAGTTGTCTGTTATGTGTAAAAAAAACCAGTGACCTATAAATGATAAAGAGACACCAAATGTAAGAGATGAACCCAACAAAAAAGAATTCCTTTGAAAATGTATAAGGACTGGACTGAAAAGAGTGAAAAAAAGCAGCCAATGTCCCCAAAAAATCTTTGAAGACCTTCAGAACTATTCCTCAAAAACCACTTGCAAACAATTACAACAAAGTCTGGCTCCTTGGAAACAGAATATAAAGAATGAGGAGTGGTTATCTCTATGATCCATAGACTTAAGTACCTGTTTGGCTAACAGCCTGTTTAGAAGATGTATCAGTGCAATCTAAAGACTATTAACCTTGGAACGCTCTTGGTGAACTCTGTTTCCCGCAGTCTGTCATTCTGTTTGACGGTCTCATGCAGGGTGTCACTCAGCAGTGGATTCAGGCTCAGTCAGTGTTTTTCTCCTGACCCACTGTGTCAGAGAAGGTCCAGCAGACACAGCTGAGGTCTGCACTGTTGCAACTCATCACACTGACAATGGGGGGGGACACCACTTCCTCTGGCTGGCTGGTTGCAGTGTTAATAACAATGACTTTAAAATTACTGGCATTTAAAGTGCACTAAAATTAATAATACTGTCAAATATTATGCCGGCAGGTCCATCAGTACTTGGTGAAATAATCACTATTTAATACATTTTCATCTAAGGATATAATAAGTTTATTCCCTCATAAATTTTGCATTATTGTAGACTCTAATGGCTATTTGTAGAAATTAGTAGATATTAATTAAACTGCAATATTAAAGGTTAACACACTGCTTCATGTTTTAACCATTTCTGATGTATTAACAACGTCACCTCCAATATCAACAGATGAACACAAATTAATTTTCTGCAAGTTAAACAAAACATATAAATAATTAATATGATAATTATCTAATAAAAGTGATGCATTATGTGTTTAGTAATTATCTAAATCAGTAAATAAAGAAATATTTGGTTAATCAGGATTAATATTAAATAATGATTAGTTCACCAATTGATGGCTGATGTAAATGTTATGTGCCATCCAGTCCTATATTACTGTAAAATATTTCGGGTTGGTTATTGCAATTAGTTAAAAGCAAAAACATTGCACACCACATTCCCTTGCTCCCTCGCCTCTCTCCCTTCATATGTTTTAAAAATGCATAGGCCATCTGTGCACAAACTAATTCTGGCTAGCTGCCCTCCGGTCTGAATCGACTCTTCACATGTATTCCTATTCCAATGTGGCTCAACTTGACTTGTTGGAGCCTGTGCATCCCGCTTTGTACTCTGTGGATCAGAGAGCTCAGACATGACACTCTGCTCAGACTGGGGACTGACTGCATTTGTTCTTATGGGCAGTATTAAGGTGAGGTAGATTGCTCTTTTTGTTGTTGTTGTTGTTGTTGTTGTTGTTGTTTCGTGCTCGGCCCCTTCACTGGGATTTATGTTCTCATTTGTCGTGCGTTGGGAAATTGGGGAATTCAGTTTGACAAGTTCAAAAATAGGAATGTCTCATTTCTGACTCTTTCATTGCTTAACTCCACAACAATAATAAGTCACATGACAGGCACCAGCTAAGAATACTTAGCAGTACGCCCACTATAGGGGAAGCTACATCTGTCTACACAGAGCTCTCATCCGGCCTGGGCAGCAGCTGAGTGTGTTTCCTCTTCTCTAAGATCTTGTTGAGCTCCTCAGCGAAGGAATGACCAGGTGGTGACATGTTTTCAGAGTCACTCTGTCTCAGCAGCACATAGCTGTTTCCATGCATCCTCCTCAGGACACTGGGCAGTGTGGCCGACAATCCGTTGGAAAAATCACACCCCGGGGAGGTAAGTTGAGGTGTCGGAGGAAGAGGCGGTGCTGGGGGAGGAGGTTCATTACTGGGTGAAGTGTGACCCTCGCCAGGGACAATCTGTAGTAAGCCTCCGTCCTGGATGCTGCCGTTATGCATCTTTGAACCTCCGTTACAAATGCCGTTGCCATTACAGTGACTCGAGATGGTCTTCAACTCCATGGTGGTGGAGTTTCTGTGCTGTTTCCTGTTCCTGTGGTTCTTCTTACTGCTCTGGTGGGCCGCAGCTGCAGCCCGTATTGAGTACTTTCCTCTGTGGCCTACTTGCAAACAGAAGCCCAGGTAGATGAGAACCACGGTGAGGACAACACACAGACCTCCAAGGATGGTGATGAGGGACAGGTAGATAGCCTTCATGTTCCTGGGGGAAAGCAGGTCTGAGTGTGGGAGAAGAGGGCTCAGCAATGGTGGCTTGCTCCTCTCTGTTGGGGGATGGTCACTGGGTCCTCTGACAGTGGTAAACCCATGGGTTGGATCAACAGGTGGTGGAGGGGGCAGGTCCAACCAGATGGTGACATTGTAGGTAACTATAGCAAACTTTACACCATTTTCGATGCTGTAGCAGGTGTACAAGCCGCTCTGGTCCTGCCGGGCTTCAATGATCAGCAGGCCATCTGTGCCGGTTCTAAAACCAGAGTTGAGGTCGTAACCTTGAACCTGTCTGCCGTCCAGCATCCAGAAGGGCGTCGCCAGATTGGAGCTGAGCTCGCACTGCAGCAGCACGTCATCACCCACTCGCACAGAACGGTTCCGGTGAGCGACATCTGAAAAACACAAGCAAGCCCACATGTGCTGAAACACAGATTTCACAAGAAAACCCACAAATCAACAACAGACATGTTATATATGTATGTTCTTTGCTTTACATTTACTGCATTTATCAAAGGCCATCCAAAGTTATTGAGGCATGAACTCCGACTACAAATCTTTTAATTCCTGCCCTCACATCACCTTGCACAGGGCGAGGGAGTAAGGGGGGGCAGAAGAAGCTACACTTTATCAGATTGAAATTGAGGAGTGAGAGAATGACTTTGCCTGCCTTGAATATCAAACAGATTTCTCTCCAGAGATGGCAAAAATGTGATTAAAGAAGGGAGGAGAGGATTTTGCCAACACAGTGTGCATAATCAACTTTCAAAGAGGCCTTCATGCCATCTGATGACAACTATGCGTCTTTCGAGTCCTTCCTAGCGTTCTCTATTTTTAATCTCCCTTTCAAGCATTAAGTTTTTTTTTTTGGAACAGCAGCACTGAGGAGCAGATGAGATTTCTGCGTACCGCCTTGTGTGTTCTCACATCCCTTGGTGCCATGCTGGATATCCTGGATTAATGTGGATCTGTGAAGAGATAAATCATAACAATAGGTACATCAGTACAAGGAATAAACAGGCACCTTAACATAAGAATGTCAGCTATACCGCTTCGATATCTGCTTTCTAGAGAGGAAGTGTATCTTTCCTGAATAATCAGTACACCTAACGTGCATAGGCTATGTTTACACAGCCAGCATCTGCTTTCTGCCAGCACTGAATTACACAACAGTGGGAGAGTGCGACAGACCACACTGATATTTTAACTTTACTCAAATCAAATGTACAAAAGGGCACTTTAATCATCCAATCTAATCACACACACACACACACACACACAATCTTTCAAACTGACCTGTCTGCTTGCATCATGACGTCCACACACTCTGCTCCATTCCAGGCACAGTGCGGGTCCCTGGCAAAGATGCAATCATAGCAGGAAGTGTATCTACCACAGCTAGAGAGTGGCAGCTGAACCACGCCTGATGGAGAGCCCACGTACACACTCCACTGAGGGTGAAATAAGAGTCATATATTGTATAGGACATGTAGGACACAGATGACTCTG
Source organism: Hemichromis elongatus (assembly GCA_015108515.1). Lineage (NCBI taxonomy): Eukaryota > Metazoa > Chordata > Actinopteri > Cichliformes > Cichlidae > Hemichromis > Hemichromis elongatus. The sequence continues at coordinate 936 of VUQR01025320.1, read as the reverse complement.
TTTAAAGCAGAAATTGGATCTAATAAATGTGGCTGTTCATCGACCACTACCTGTTTGTTAGATATCAGTAGATTGTTAACAGGCTGTGGCTCTTCAAACAGCTGAAGTTCCTCGATAATGTGCAGCTGACCTTTGATGTCTACAGCTTTGTGTAACCAGCCTTCATCTGGGTGACACAAAGGGGACTCATTAGAAATAAGGCACATTACAGAACAAAAAACACACTGTAATACAAGCTGAATGAAATGTGCATGTCTATCAGACACTGGGTTATAGGTTGAATTCCTACCTTATTTATCCATTGATTAATATACAGTATATTTCACAATCTAGTATTGCAAACAATACTATACTTATTATACTATAATATACTTTGAAATAACTGAAAGTAGTTCTTCTTTGCTTTTACATACATTAATAAGTGCTAAAATACAGGTAAATAAAATCATTTTGGATTGAATTAGGTCACACAGGCTCTTAATCTTTCAATCAGTCCCATTGCTGCAGGTGTAGAAAATTAAGCAGCTAGCCATGCAGTCTGCCTTTACAATCAGTATGTGAAGTGTATATTTCCTTCTAGATATTCCATGATAAGCTAAAAGCAGTAATTTTGCAAAGTAGAGTAATTTAGAAACCAAAGCAACTCAGTCAAGAAGTGGAAGACCATGTAAAGTTACAGAGCGGGTTCACAGAGTGTGGCCACTGATAGTTGTCAGTGCTTTGCTAATTCAAAAGCATCAGCATTCGAAACCTCCTCTGGCATTAACATCAGCATAAAAATTATGTGCCGGGAGCTTTGTCCTTAACTATAGAGCAATTCCTGTAGGTGTAAAATTCATTTATGACAAGCACTTGTGCTGCGAGACAGTTTTTAATGTCTAAAAGGCTAAAAAAAAAAAGAGAGAGAGAATTAACAAATAAAATTAATCTACTGCA
>VUQR01025318.1:3015-22002 GCA_015108515.1 Hemichromis elongatus | reverse complement strand
TGTTTTTTTTTTACTTTGTGACAAAGTGGTTCAGAACACCATTTGTCCACATTCTTAGTTAACATTCTTGTTTTGATTTATCCATATATCATATGTAGTCTGCAATAGGCAAACATTTACTATCCCGGGCTTGTTTATGTTTTGCACTTTTACAGATTATATAATATAACATCTTGGTTTAAATCAATTTTTACAAGTTCGTTAAGTTAACATGTTATTGATTTCAACTGTTAATCGGCTTAATTTGAACTCACCTTACCTACATGTGTTCAAAAAACTAAAGGGGGAAATGTGGTTTTATTTCCTGTATTTATAGCTTCTTGGGTTAATTGGAGGTCACAGGAAGAGACCAGGTGAAGAAGGGGGAGAACTTTTGTAATTTAATAAATCTGATTTTAGAGTGTTTATAGATGTATAGATTTGTCTGTGGATTTGGTGTTGTGATATGTATTGATTAGACTGCATAGTTTTATTGCCAGTAATGAGTAGCAGTACAGATTTGAGTATGAAAATGTTTGTCTTACCTACGTAATGGAATGGTCCAGAGAAGAAATTGTTTGGTTAAGTGAACTATTTAAGCAGATGAATGCAGCTGTTAGGGGAGGGAAGGACGAGGTCAGTGTAGCTGTGCGCACAGGACCTTAATTGCTGTTGATTTAAGTTCGGTTATGTTCATTTGAATTGAGTAAACTATGCAGTTCAGTTTCTTATTTATTTTTTGTAAATATTGTTTGGTCACAAATTGGTGAATAAATCACTCGCTACACTGGACAGCATCAGTCTCCTGCACTTCTTTGGACGCTTAAGTCAAGTCCTACCACAAACTTCTATCCTAATATTAAAAGCAGTAAATCACAATTGTCAAAAGTAGTGCAGTGAACACTAAAGTGGGGAAATATTAACTTAGATTTAAGTATCTACGTCATGATTAAATTATATTCTTCACCATGGACATTTGCATACAAAAAACAAGAATAGTGGATTTTTTTTTCATCTCATCAGTGGTGAAAAGAAGCCCAGTGATTACTTTAAAAATATATATCCCTCATCAGTTCTTATCTTTTAGTCTTTGCCGCATACACTCACACAAACAGATAAGTGAAGGAGTAATCTTTGCCCTTTGAGGCTGTTAATCATTCAGCTCTGATACCGTGAAGGTGGAAGAGCTAAAAGCTTGAAGAAAGGACTCACTCCTCCATCACTGGTGAGACGGCACGGTTGCTAAACGGTCCGAGGATTCGTCCAGGAGCACCAGCGAAATGAACGAAAGGAGCAGACTCCTGCTGAGGATCCGAGACTTCAACCCCAAAGAGGTTTTCACCTGGTGAGTGAACACTGGAGGCGAGAGGGGGAGACCAGCAGTCTGTTTTAAAAAAGTGGTTCAGTTACTTGTGTTTTAATTAGACTTTCAAGGAAATTATAAGTTGCTTCTTTTTTTAAGTAAAAAGCTGCTGAATGGCGCCAAGGCCAAGTAGACTGTAACAGTATTTTTGAGACCCATTTAAGATCATATTATCTAGAAAATAAGTCCTTCAGGTTTACAGACTGATGGATGCTTGTAGTCTCTAAACATATGCAAATGTCACAGGTTCCGATACTTTATTTACAGCTTCCCACGTATATATTTCACATGAAATTCATGAAAACATTCCATATCAGGTGAATGTTTTCACAGATACTGCTGCACAGACGAGCTTTGAACAGACAACTTTATGATTTACCTTCATGTAGGAGACATCTGTAAATAATAGCCGTGAACAACCGCCTCACCAAAGGGCCAAAGCTGTAGCAATTTTCAAAATGGCAAAATAAACCAAAGTCCAACATTTTTTTTTCAAACTAAATGCAAATGACAGATTGACGCCGAAAGATAAAAAGAAGTTATTCTTTAGCCCGACTTCATTAGTTATGCACAAGCAGTTTTCAAACCATTGTCTGTGGTTGGGCCACTGCTGTGTACAGTCAGGTCACTGACGTAAGCCGGTACCCCTCTGCAGGGGGGCATAAACCTTAGAGCTAAACCTAAATGATAAGTCTTAACTCAATATTTTAAAACAAACAAATATTTTAAGATCCTGTAACATTCAATGCAGCAGATTACTTTTAAATAATATTGCTACATTTTTTTTAGTGTTTTACTGTAAGTGTGTGTGTGCCATGTGAGAGTTAACCCAAACCCTAGTCAGAATCAGAATCGCATTTATTGGCCAAGTATATGCACAAACACATACAAGGAATTTGGTTCCGGTTGATGGTGTCTTTCAAGCACAACAATGTAAAACACACAATATATAAGCAACACAATGAACAATATACATAAACCACGATATGAATATGAATATATACAAAAAATACAGGATTACAAAATGAATACCACAGAATGTAAAGCAGTTGCAGTCTGTCAGTGTGAAGCAATGTGACAGTTCAACTAATTAGGTGGGAAATAGCAAGGGGAAAGAAACTGTTCCTGTGTTGGGTGGTACATGTCCTGGATGGAGGGCAGGAGGGCACCTTTCCATACCAGACTATGATGGAGGAGCGCAGGACAGACTCAATGACTGCTGTGTAGCACTGGAACAGCAGCTCCTGTGGAAGACTGTGCTTCTCCAGTTTCTCAGGAAGTACATCCTCTGCTGGGTCTTTTTGAGAATGGAGGAGATGTTGGTCTCCCACTTCAGGTCCTTGGAGATGGTGGTACCCACCTGACGATCTTCACTGTCTGATATGGTGAGAGGGAGCAGTGTTAAGGGAATGCCTCCTGAAATCCGCTATCACCTCTACAACCTTAAGTGTGTTCAGCTCCAGGTTTTGCTGATTGCACCAGATTACCAGCAACTCAACTTCCTGTCGATATGTGACTCATCGCCATCCTGAATGAGGCCGATGGCGGTGGTGTCATCTGCAAACATTAGGAATTTAACGGCCGAGTTCTTAGAGGTGCAGTCATTGGTGTAGAGGGAGAACAATAGCGGTGAGAGGACACAACCTTGAGGGGCACCAATAATGGGGCATGCTATATTTTATTTATTGTTTTTATTTCTGTTTTTGCTAAAGTTGTGTTTCATTTGCCTCCATATTTGTGAAGCTGTGACACCACGGTTGCAGTGGGCTGCAGGCTGGATGATGAAGACTTCTAAAATGTTTTAAACTTTGTTTCCAGTGTTTTATCACACATTACATTTTTATCCTCTTTTATTTTAAAGAGTCATTGGTTAATCATTGACTAAAACTAATTTTGTTTGTACTTACATTTTGCAGTGTGCTAGTAATTCTGGGAAAACTCCATGTAGAAACATCATCAACCAAACACCTTGTGTAAAGCAAACTTTACACACAAAATTATTTTGAAAAGTGAAAAAAACATTGTATATACATGTTGAACAGGATCATCGGCCAAACAGAGAGGAGGTTTCCATTAAATCTACTTACAGTTAGTTCAAAAAACAAAGCTTCCTACTGAGAGTTAAAGATTGACCGCCCATCTCTCTCTCAGGCAGCTGGCCAAGACGTTGGCTATGGGTCAGGGGCTGGCGGGCCTCGTCTGTGGGACAGCTATCACCTCCCAGTTCCTGGCCTCAAACTTCCACGTAAACACACCCATGCTGCAGAGTTTCCTGAACTACCTCCTGCTGACTGTCACCTACACCACCATGCTGCTCTGCAGAACAGGTGACACCCGTCCTCAACACCTGAGATTAACGCTGAAGTCAATGACATGCATAGCAACACCTTTTGGCAGTAAAATTAAATCTTTATATGCCATTTTATGCATAAATATACAAAACACTTGATCAGCCTCTACTGGGATATTCAGGGCAGGTTTTTCCAAACTGGGTGTTGTATTGTGATTAACAGAGAATCTGAAAAGTATTTGTGATGATAGAAATATTTTTTGTGTTACCCTTCATAGACAGACAAGAAAAGTAAAGAGATATGGTTCTCTGACTAGAGACTTAAATTTTCTTTGCAAATGTGTTAATTTTTTCTTCTAAGTTTAGGACTGTCCTTTACAGGCATTTGTGAGATTTCATTTTGGAATTTTTTTGTAAATATGCAAATATATTTTGCTTTGCAGTGAGGCAGAGTGTCCTCAGGCTTGTTGCAGAAGCAAACACATCAGTACTGAAGTTCAGGGGTGCTCCCCTTTAAAATGCAGGGGATGGCAATTTTTTACAGATTTTGAAGAGACGATGGTGGAAGTACTTGCTGCTCGGGCTGGTGGACGTGGAAGCCAACTACACTGTGGTTAAAGCGTACCAATACACCACCATCACCAGCATACAGGTGAGTAGACTTTCAAAGTTTATGTTGTTTAAGGTGTCGAGAGGCTGCAAACCCTCCTTCAGTACATAATGAAACATAATATGCTCAATCATATCAATCAATCACTATCAACCTTTCCAGAAACGTAAACACTAAATTTGAACTCAAAAGTGACAGCTGGAGCAGAAGCATTTTAGATGTTCCACACAGTAAATAATACGAATCAAAATATTCTATCAATTTGCTCCAGAAGGCACCACAAAACTAGAAGTGCGAGGATGGATCCAGAGAATCGATCGTATCAATACCAGCTGGCATTGGTGTTGGAGTTCAGTTCAGTATGTAGTCCACTAAACTGGGTTCAATGTTAGGAATTCTCTTAAAGTTGAAACTGAAAGGTGTTTTGTTTGTATTAAGTAATTATTATGGAAAGAAAAAATCAGAGTGAATTAGTGATCATTAAAATGAGTTCAAAACAAATTAAGGATGATCCATCACATACGTTATTGCACAGTTATTTCTGCCTCCAGCTGCTGGACTGCTTTGTGATCCCGGTCCTGATGGTTCTGAGCTGGTGGATTTTGAAGGCTCGCTACAGGCCGATCCACTACGTAGCCGTCTGCATCTGCCTGCTCGGAGTGGGGGCCATGGTGGGGGCCGACCTGCTTGCTGGACGAGACCAGGGCTCCAGTAAGGAATTCTCCAAAGAGTTTACTCACTGTTTAAATCCCAGAATAAAGACTATAAATTGTTTAATAAATCAGGTCCATGCAGGACACCAGTGAAAAAACCTTAACTTGGAGAATAGAGACAAAGTATGAAGCCTAACATGTGAGTATTGATCTGATATCAGTATTAGTGTTGGTATCTGGATCTATTCAGATCAATCCAATTACCTCTACCGGACAAAGAGCAACACCAAGACGGTTAGACTAAAAACACTGCAGACTTCATAATAAGCTTTTATTATGTTTATTGAAAAATACATACATACATACATACACTTGGAATGCTGGAAAATTGACTATGATGAGTTCAAAGACAATCTGGCAAATAGAAAGAGCTACACAGGTCATAGGAGGCTGATTGGCTAATTGGCAACAGGTGATAATTAGAAAAGAAGTAAAACTGAAAACAAGGTAAAGAGACCAGGAAGTGCAAAATAAAACAGGAAGTGACCTTAAACTTTATATGAACAGAATCCGAAATTATGACAAAATTTAAGTGAATGACTAAAGAAAAAAATCCATCACTAATCAGGCCACTTTCAGATATAAATACATGTGTCAGTTTTACAGTTTAAAGTCCTGAGGTGTTCCATTACAGAAAAAGTTTTGTTAGTGTTGTGAAGGTGCGTTTTTCATCCATATCACAGTGGGTTCCTACATGTAACACAAACCAAGGAGTGTAAGTGTCTAAACCTAACCAGGTAATGGAGGAAAATGTATAAACCAAATACATGTTTTACATTTGGTGATGGATGCACCCCATTCCCACCATTTTTCCAACCTTTTGCTGATTTTTAGTCTCTGATCTGGGATAAAAGCGTTTTCCAGCCTGTGCATGATATACAGGGAAACCAACATCAGTGCTGGTCTGACGATGTTGAACCTTAGTGATGATCGTGATTTCTTCTCCTCAGCCTCAAACATCTTGTTAGGTGATGGTCTGGTGCTCCTCAGTGCTTCGTTGTACGCGGTGTCTAACGTGTGTCAGGAGTACACCGTGAAGAACCTGAGCAGGGTGGAGTTCCTGGGCATGGTCGGCCTTTTCAGCACAACCATCAGCACCATACAGATGTAGGTGTGTGTGATTGGCATCAGTTTTTGGACTCAGCGGACTTTGTGGTTTATCTGGTGTTTGTTTTTTTTATTTTCACACAGGGTGATCCTGGAGCGTAATGAAATTCCTGCCATCCAGTGGAGCTGGGAAGTCGGTGAGTACTGATCTGACACAGAAACATTTTGAAGACAAAACAGGAATGCTGAAGCTTCCAGACGGTTACTCATATTAATACATTATGACACTATAGACCCTACAGACCTCCCTTAAAGGCACTATAGTACAATCAACACAAATACCCTAAGTGGATACTCTCTGGGACCTGAGAAAACACAGTATGCATCAGAATAACTAATGCTTAAAAATAGGAGAAGATGAGGGTTTGATGAAGTTCAGGTCTGGAAACAAAAGCAGAGATTTTCACAATGCAAAAAATAACAAACTTTACTAATAAAAGCCAAAGAAAAGAACAAAGTTGGCAGGAAAACCAATGAATACAGCTAATGTGATGAATCTAACTTAAAAATAATTTATCAAAACATAAAGGCACAAAACAGGAAACACTAGGTGAGTAGTTCTTCAAGGAGGCAGAAAATAACTAAAAAAAAGAGAAGAAATGAGCAGAAAATGAGACTACAGGCAACTCAAATATAAAAGACTTAAAGCAGGGCATCACAGTCGGTCTGTTTCAGAGGGAAAAAAATACACAAACTATTAGCCAAAATTTAAACAAACCTTTTAATTTATTTAGCTTGGCTTGTTGGACACAAAGCCACAGTATTACCCCTCACATTCCCTACTTCAGTAACTTATCATTGAGTACAAAGATGACTAATTTAGAGGTGATATGAGAAACTTTTAAACGCACTGTTGGAGAAGTAGATGTGAGAAACAAAGAGATTTTTCTTCATTCATGTTTGAGTATTTCTTTGATACTTAAATGAACTAACAGTGGGCGTGTCTCTTCTCAGGACTGCTGTTTGCTGCCTATGCACTGTGCATGTATACTCTGTACAGCGTCATGCCTGTAGTGATAAAACTGAGCAGCGCCACCTCCGTCAACCTCTCCCTGCTCACCGCTGACCTCTTCAGCCTCTTCTGTGGGATCTTCCTCTTCCACTACGACGTGAGTGCACACTCGGTTGTTTTTATTTTACATAACTGACAATCCCTTCCTTCAAACTCGCCTCAAGAGGAAACGTGACCTGCACTTTAACACCCTCCCCACCGTTGGACTGTGGAGAACAATGTTAATCTTAATATAAAGCATCACATTGTCTGTCAGTGTGCTGATCCTACAGGCTCATAACTACAGGATCTATCCAGTGTATGTGACTCCTTCTCATTAAAGGGAACAATTTCACAACTTATGTTATTGGAACAGCCCGCCATCAGCAGGAATGAAGTTTAATCAGTTTAATCAGTCTTCAAGTCTTCCCTCTGAACATCAAACACCAGCATCATGCAACAGGAGAACTGATTGTGATCTTTTACCTTTACCCTAAAGTATGAATTTTTCCTACCATGGAAAGCAGGCTCTGACAAGACCTAGCTGCACATGACGTGGATCTTTGTCAGCAGGACAGACACTGATAAAACACAATGAGCAGTAATCAGTCCACTCTGGGCGAGGGATGCAGGTGTCTGAACAGAAGCAAAGCACTTTCAAATGAGAATATACACCATCTTCTGTAATTCAGGATTGAACAACACGTTTCACTAAAATCATGTGCAACCAACAGGGGCTGAAAAAAATAAAACCAAATGAAAGTGAAACAACCGCAGTTCCTCTAACAGCCATTTGAGGCTCGCTGACACATCAAGTTGTTGCTGTGCTGCTAGTTTGCCACATTCTCTTTTGGGATGACACTTGAATTATGCTTCTGCAGTGAATCTGTGTAGGAGTCTATGACACAGTGTGCGCGTGTGGTCAGTGCCATTTCCAGCATTTATACCTGTGCAGACTGCATTGACAGTAATGTGTAGTTACTTATTTGCAGATGTGCACATCAGGTTGTAGCCTGGGGTTTCAGGAGGGTTCGAATGTATATCAATACTTTCCTCTATATCATATACACATTTTATACACAAATTTTATATTAAAATTATGTGTCTTCAAAATTGACAGTAACACACAGAAAAAAAAGGATTACTGAACACAAATTAGATTTTTAACTTTTAGATTGTGAAACTTTGAAAAGCTTTAAAAACTATTTATTTTCCTTTTAGCAGAGCTTTCATGTGTTTTCCAGTCAGGGTCAGATGGGAGTTAATGACAGCTCTTATTTCAGGCACGCACATATAAACACTGATAGTGTCTCTTCCGACCCCCCTTTTGGGTCATAATGACCTGCTGAGTATTATACACACTCAGAAGTGTCAATGAACAATAATAATAATAATAATAATAAAGGTTAAAATGTAACTAGTATGTAACATCCCCACCATAGACCGCATGTAAAGGAGTAAGCCACTGTGACGTCACCCATCAGCTTGTGATGAACCGTTATCCAGTATGACTACTGAACGAGCCATAAACTCATCAGTAAAGAGCTTACTGAGAGAATGGGAACTAAGGTCGGTTTTCCATAAACTTCTCTTATGTGGAAGTTGTTTGGATTCAGACTCGCCCCCTGCTGGCCATTGGAAAGAATACTGGTTTAAGTTACTTTGGTTGTGGCATCACTTTGCAGATCTTGGAGCTACATGAATCTGTTTTACTGTGTGGAGTTGGGCCAAACCCCAGCTCAGGTAAAATTTCATTTATAACTATGAAGAAGGTAACAAACTCACCCAGTGAAGCAGCTTTCCTTCTGCACTAATTTTCTTTGTGCAATTTGAACATTCCTCATTTACTCTCTCTGCACTTCAGTTCTCCGGCCTCTACATGGTTTCGCTGGTGGTCATCCTCATTGGCTTTGTCGCCTTCAACGCTGTGCCAACTCCCACTGCTGCCACAGACTCCAGCCCCTCGTCTTCACCTGCTGCTACCTGCGAGGAAGGCTGTTCTGAAAACCCTGTGGCTGCTCGGGGTGACGCACAAGAGCTGCAGCCGGCTGAAGAGAGGAGGAAGAGGAGCACTTCAGGGCCATCGCAGAGCTACAGCAGCACAGAGCTCAGCACCAGAATGTGATCAGCCTTTTTACAGTTTGCAAACATTTCGTATATTTATTTTTATCCATTTATTTATTGAGTTTTGCGTCATATATAACACATCAATACATGTAAAAACACACAATACAAAGTTAATCTAAAAAAAGACAAATAAAAGCGCAAATGCAAATAAAGAGTGATTTAAATTTCAGCATGTTTCTGTAAACAAACTGTGTTTAAAGCGAATGCTTTAACTTTAATTACTGCAACAGGAGTAATGCTGAAGGACAAACACCTCTAAAGAATAAACATTTCAGGCTATTATCTAATCATAGTGTAATATACTACAGTTTTGTTTTTGGGTTTTTTTTAAACCGGGGCACAATAAGCATCATAAAATTTTTTAGAGGAGTTTGGAAATTATTCTGAGATTCCAAGTGTGGAAGGACATCTTGCCATGTGGATACACTGGGCGTAACTCTAAGTTTTGCCTCCCCATCTCCTGCCTGTGATCCACACGTCAGTCTCACTGAGCCATACTGAAGGGTGTCTCGAATCCTAAAATGTGCCTTAAAGCTGCAGGAGCAGTGCTAATCAAAGGTGCACAGGTGAGTCATTAGAAAAGTTTTTTGTTTTTTTTTATCTTATAAAAGAGGCACTGCACACAGGTGAAATATACACACACACTACACGGGGAGTGATTTTGATCTGATATGATGTGGTTTAAGTTAAGACTATTACATTTTCTTCTCTCCACCATTTCTGTGTCTGTAATTCAAGAAAAGCTGAGATATCTTTAAATTAAAAAGGTTCCTAAATATAACATAATAATATAACCTGAGATCATAAAACCGTTAACAAAACTATGATGCAACTGTGTCAAATGCCAAATTTTACTGACATCAGATTAAGAAAGGACTCGCCTCCTCGTCCTTCTCATCTCTGGTGGGAGGGACTAATACATACCCAGAGGAGGCAAGGAGAGGAGTCAAGGATTCAAGAGGAGCTGTAAATGAGTATAAATACGCTGGGTTCACTACAGACCCTACTTTAACATCTAAACATGATTCTAAAAAGTTATCCAGGTTTGTAAAAAGTAATCTTTAGACTTTCAAGCAAATGAGACTGTTCCAGACGATCAGTGCAGAGACGATTTTTATCATATATTGAGTATTTTTCACTATGTGGTGATAAATAGTTGAAATTACAAAATGAACTAAAAATTTTTGATAAAAATTCATCTCCATTTATTACAGAAAAATTCAGTGAAAACATGTCAGATTGTGAAGTTGCACAAGGGCCACCGCTAGAGGGGAGTGTTGGGTAGTCTATAGGTGCACAACCTAGACAGTACCAGAGCTAAATGTTGGAATGGCTTACCAAAAGCAATAAAGGTTCCACATACCCAGAACTTAAGGCACATATTAAACAGGGGCTGCAGGTGAACCAGGTCTGCGCCCATTGGGTTCAGATGTGCGGCAAAAACCACAGTGAAATCCAAAAAGGTAAGGATGAGAAAACCAGTGGATCACAAGGAGCTAAAACACTAAAAACACACACATTTAAAACCAATATGCTGGCAGAAAACTACACAACAGGGAAATAAAGACAGGAAGTAAAAGCACAGGTGACACACAATAGAAAACAAAGTCGCCAAGTAATACAAGAAGTCCAAACTTGGAGGAAGTCTTTGTTCGAGGACCACTGCAAGCTGCACCTTCACGAGACATCAGAGTGGAATCAATCTGACCCGCAGCAACAAGGAAGAGTGATGGAAGGCATCGTCCCCAGTTAAACCAGTGAAAACGATAAAAACACTAAACTGGAAAACAAAAGTCTGTCATTACAATCTTCTTCTCTGGTTGGTAACTTCCTGCTCAAACCTCCTTAGCCGCCTCCTCCTGAGATCTTCACGGTCCTCTGGGTGATGTTCAGTTTCTCTTCGCCTGGTTTGTCCTGAAAAATTAAGTTTTTTCTAAATGTTTACTTTTTAGAAAAATTATTTGACTTAAATGTTAAGTATTAGTATTTTTTCATCAGTGAAAGCAATCTGTCACTTCTGCCTCTTGCCTCGTTGGTTCAGACTGTTTCGGATCGCCAGCTCTATTTGCTCTTCCTCCGTCAGTCCTGAGATGAAGCTCTCAGAATAATCAGACGCGTGACCCTCGGCAGGTCGAGGCTCTTCAAAGTATTCTCGTCTGGTCCCACTGTAGCCTAAAGCACACACGTGCACTACAAGATTAAAGTTGAGTTTAATTTTTAATTCTCGCAACGCTGTTTAAAAAGGAAAAAGGTCACAACAAAGAAAGTTAATAAAAATAAAAGTACTGAATGTCTATAAAGCAGATTCGGTGGGACGACCTGTTGAAGATCAAACTGAGCATCAGATGGTGCTCCTTGGCACCATCTGAGCATCATTTAAACACCTGTGGTGTTTACTTAAATACTGTGACAACATATTGTTGCTCATCATGTCCATCCCTTTATGATCACAGTGTGCCATCTTCTCGTGGCTGCTTCCAGCAGGTTTCAACGCAACTCAAATCATCTCAAACTGGGCTCCTGAACGGGACTGCGAGTTTATACGAATGGCCTCCACAGTCACCAGATCTTCAACATGAAAGTCACACCACTGTTGTTCATGTGACCTTAACTCTTTATGGTCACATGAAGAGTTGAGACAGCTCGGAAGGCAAAAAAGGACCAATCTGGATCCTAAAGTGGTTCATCTATCAGAAAGTGGGCACCCTCAGCAGCGTTTAAAAGTTGTACCAGAAAACTGAACAGACAGTGTTTCTCACTGGATTAGTGCATATTGTATAAAACAGCGGATCCTTTATGTTTTCTGTAACATTGCTGTTGTACCTGAAGAGCTGTAGTATGAACGCCTGTGTGAACAAACTCCATCTGGAGACATCATATCTGATTGGAGAGAGAAAAAAGCATTGTCAGATCCATATACACGTACTAATGATTTCTATCACACAGATACACACTCACACAAAAACAACATTATGTATCTGCTAATATCATGTTTTTTTTACTGATCATATTGTGTAAAAAAAACCCACAATTTTATATCATTTTAGTTTCATTTGTTTGCAGAATGAAAAAACACTTTTGCTACACAAACTGAGAAAGCAGCATTCAAACCTGCACATGACTCCATGATGGTCTTTAGTGGACCCACAGTGTAGAGCAGACCCACCAGGACACCTGCCAGGTGGGCACCCAGGGAGGTCCTAACAGAGAGCAGCAGGGAAAAAAACACGATGATAAAAACGATTCTGCCTTCAAATCGAAGCTCCACAATCGGTTTGGTTTTGCTTATCGGTGATCATCTTTGACTGGAGTAGTCTCTCACCCAGGAGCGATTAGATAGATGAGCACCAGCTCCACCCAGCTAGCAAAGCGATTGGACACCCGAATATTCATCACGTACGTCACACCACCGGGGTTGAAGTGGTTATTGACGATCTTCAGTGCAAACAAGACCCCTGCAAACAGACGCAAAAAAAAAGGAAGGAAACAAAGAGGCTGTGTTGAGCTATTCTTATACTTTCATTCTGTGAGAGGAAGAAAAACAGCAAATCTTCACTTTTTAAAAGATGAAACTTTAATCGTCTGGCAACAGATTATTCTTATTGCTATGTTTAAAATAGTGCATTTAGTTTCATTTAGGCAATTTTTTAATTACTAATTTTATATATTTGTTTGATTTTATAATTTGGATTTAATGTGGCTGCAGCATGTTTAATGTTCAACTTCAAAACCTTAATTTAGAGTCATTTAGTTCTGTTGTGTTCGGGTTTTGATTTATTCATTGTCGGGTTTCTTTACTATGAATTTTCTTATAGTTTTTTTAAAGAATTTTTTTCTTTTGACCTTGGACTTTTTTTTTTTATTTTATTTTTTCGAGATGTACGTTTTGTTTTTGTGTCTAGTTTTTTTCTAGTTGATTCCTTTTGTTCTTAAGTATTTTCACTTTTATTTTTTATTCCTCTGTGTTTTCGTATCTTTAACTTTTATTTCAGGTCATTTGGATCCTTAGACATAGTTGGTTTCTGTTAGTGTTTAGTGTGAATCCTTGTGTTTTAGTTTATACACATTTCAGCAGTATCCACTAAAATGTTGTTGGGGACAAGGTCACTAAACTAAACCCAGACATGTTCCAAGAGCACTGATCCAGAGCAGAGCTGCCCCAACAGCTGTGGTTGGTAGGTTGAAAGTGGGCCTGTAAGGCTACTCAGGGCTGCAGGGCAGGGCGGACCTCTGGAGGACTGTAGTGTCCTCACCCATCAGCTCCACCCACGCTCTGCACTGCCTCCTGGGTGCGACTCATAGGATCAGTGACTGGACTATTTAAACAGAGAGCCGATCCAGACTTCCTGTATTGGGATGCTGGTTCCACAGATCAGCACATTCACTACCAAAATTTTACATAATACTTCAAAAGTTAATATTTAATCATTTCTAAAAATAAAAGCTGATAGGTTTGGTGCTGATGTATCACTCCTTCACTTTTTTCTTTAACGGTTACTTATATTTTGTTATACATAAATCTAAATTTTCTTCTTTTTGAATCACTGCTGAGAGTTCGTACCTGAGAAGCCAACAACACACTCTCTGCTGAAAGACTGCACATATTCCAATAATGGATCAGAAGGATCCGTGGCCTCCGTGAGTTTAATCATCAGCGCCTGCAGTAGCAGGTACACAAATCCAGTGAGCAGAAAGAAGACTGACAGCAGGTACAGGAACCAGCTTCCACCCAGACGTCGCTCCAGCCTGATGCCTTTCCACAGGAAGGATGCCATGTTGAAGTAAAGGTGCCAATCATCGATGTGGTGCAGGGGGGACAGCAGGAGGCGTTGCCACTCTTTATTCCGGTACACCAGGTCAAGGCTCATGCAAGCCTGGACACAAAGTAAAAACAGCCTCATGCTACAAAAACTGATTTTGATACTTTTTAATGCTGTGAGGGCAGGATGTTTACCTGTAAGTTCATTTGATTGTTCTCTTGCTAACTGATGAAATGTAGTTCAGAATGAAGAATGCTCCTGCACACAGTTTGTCAGTTCTGTTTGCAGCCATGCAGGTGTCAGCCATCACAGAAGCACCGCCATGTGGGTTGTTTTTAAAAAAAATCCAGTTTCCTCTTTCAGTTGCTAAATTATTAAAATGATTCAATCTCTCCTGTCTTTGTGTTTAAAGCTTCACATCTGGGTTTCTCCATTTTCTGCTTGGAGACTCAGTTTCATCATTAAAGGCATGATTCTCTTCAACCAGGAAGATAATCTTCAATTTTTATGACTTAAAAATTTATTTTTGCCTGTCATTCAAATGTTTGATATTTTCTGGGTTTCCTGCTTGTTACGAATGAAAACAACTTCTGAAGAAAGTCGGTCCGAGATGCGATCGCTGCACTGGATGTTTTGATCATAAACTAATTATAAGATTACAGGTTAATATCCTTTAGTAAATAAATGCCTTCAAAACAACAGTGGGCCAAATTTCCTCCACAACGATATGAGAGATGGATGAAGTCAAACAGAAAACGGCTACTTTTTTCTGTTAATGAGGGTCTTTAAGCTAATGAATCATGACATGTACTCAGTTTTTCACAGTACTGTTCAAGTACAACAGCACTACCGCCCCAGTGACAATCCCTTGTAATACTACAGGTACAATTAGGTACTTTAAATTAGAGGGGAGCCTGTATTTGATGTTTATACACTGACAAATATATACTGGCCCTTCAGTGGCTTTTAAAGTACTTCAGAGTGAATGTGGGTTATGGCTCAGGTGAAAACAGCTAGGCTGACTAGCTTCCGCGGTTCAGTTAAAATCAATTCAATTAAATTCAGTTCAGTTCAGTTTTATTTATCACAACAACAGTCACCTCAAGGTGCTTGATATCGTAAGGTAAAGATCCTACAATAATACACAGAAACTCCAACACTCATCTGACCCCATCTTTAAATCCCATCATTTCATCACACCACTTATTAAATCTATATTACATATAATGTTACAGTGGGGAGTTACCTTCTGCGGTGGAGCAGGAGGAAACGCGTACAGGTACACATTGAATCCCAGGACAGCCAGGGTGATGGCTGGGATATTTCCCGGACCCTCCTGGAACAGCTGGACAAGCAGGAGAAGGAGACCTGCCTGGAAACCCCTCTGCATGCTGACAGCTGAGGGTTCAAAGGAACGGCTTGACATGACAGATAAAGAGAGACTACAATTCACAGTTCTGGCTAATTTAGAGTCACCCATTAACCAAACCTATGCATGCATGTCTTTGGACTGTGGGAGGAAGCCCAAGTTCCCATAGAGAACCCACACAGGCCGGAGAACACACAGACAGCACCGGCAGGCCGGCGGATTCGACCTTACTGCGGGACAGAAGCACTGACCACTGTGTCACTTCAGAGTTAGATGAGAAGAACAAAACTGCTCATGTGTGGACAGGTAATAAGAAGCTATCACGTTATTAGCATAACATAAAGCCAGATAAAAGATAACATTAGCTGAGCTCTCCCAAGGAAACTCACTAATTGACAAATTTACCCTTTTAAAATTCCAGGTAGAGCTCTGAATGATTTACTGGATTACTTGTTAGGCTGTTACCTACCTGAATTCACAGGTTCTCCTGGTAACTCGTCCTGCTCCAAACTTCTAACCTGCTAGATCTTCACACAGGCCTGGATACAAAATAATAACACTTGTGTTACTGCGAACACTCCAAAAGGATTGGTGAGCAGTCCAAAGTTTTTTGAGTTTCAAAGTCAGCAAATTGGCGACAGAAGTCGGCGGAAAGTATGTCGAGTTTATCGCCAAACTGAACTTGGAGACACAGCGGCAGAGAGCTTCTCTTTCACGGTCTGGCAGCTGGAAAAGTGGCTCAAGTTTTCTTTCCGTATTTGCATCTCCCACAGACTCAGCTTGGTTTTAAAGGCCTTTACCGTACTGAACATACTAGAGTGTTTCGTCTCGGAGCTCTGTTGTGTCTTTCCCTTTGCTTTCCATGAACAGACAGACCTCCTCACACAGCTCAAACATCTTTGCAGCTCCTTTCCCTGGTTTAGCCATCGCACATCTGTGTGATAGGGCTCTGATGAAGTTAACTGCACGTGTTATGATGCTCAGTACATGTTCCACTTTCAAGGCTTTGCCACATAACGACTCCTGGTGTATTATGCAGTGATAAGCTAGTCAGCTCATCTGTGACATTTTCGTCCCGCATCCTCTCACGTATCCTTGCCACCAATCCACTCCTGTGTCCACAAATCGTGCGTGCTCCGTCTGTTGTCAATCCCACGAGTTTTTCCCCAAGGCAGCCCCGTGTCATTTACACATCTGGATACCTCTTCATACCAATCTTGTCTTGTAATTGTGCCATGCATAGGATGTAATGCCAAAAACTCTTCTGTTATGCTCAGGCAACAGTTCACTCCACGAATGAAAAATGATAGCTGGGCAGTGTCAGTTGTGTCGGTGCTCTCATCCACAGCTCTCATCAGCAACAGTGTTTCTGCTTAGTCTCACATTTAAAAAAACCTGACTTTTGTCTGGAAACACTGCGTCACAAACTTTAAGCACACAGTTTTTGATAAACTCTCCCTCTCTAAATGGTCAGGCTGATTTGGCAACTTCTTCTGCCACAATAAAACTACCCTTGAGACAGCAGCCTCCCTTTGTGATTAAGCTTTTGTGAACAAAGCCTGCCAGGACTTAAGAGCTCATTTTCATTCTTCCACCTTCTGTAGCCTTTGTTCCGTGTCCATATTCTTGTCTTTGTGTTTCTTAGATGTTTCATAGTGGCTTCTTAGATTATATTCTTTCATTATAGTCACTTTCTCCACACAGAAGAGCCACAGGTTTGCATTTTATCTCTGTGAACATGTAGTCTGCCTCCCACCTGTCTTGAAACCCCCTGTTCTTACAGTCAACCTTGCGTTTAGCCATTATTGTTGAGGGGGATTGCTGAAAGTTGACTACTGCTCTGAATGCTGATAGATAATGAATGAATAATGAAGCCGAGGCCTGCTTGCAGCGCTGCAGCGAGTTCGCAGGCTACCGTTGCATTTTGGGAAATGGAGTATTGGTGCGTGCAAAACACCAGTAGGTGGCTGTGGGCCGGTTGTACTACTAATCAAATATCATCCCAGGGGCCATAGATAATTCATTTGCGGGCCGGATCTGGCCCACGAGCCTTGACTTTGACACATGTGCTGTAGAGATATAATAATTTTTGCTGCAGTAAAATTAGTAAGTTGTCATATTTTAATTATATCATACATTATTTGTTTCTCAATGTATTTTTTCAAATAGTGTTTTTTAATCCATAATTACGTTGATGCATATTATACAGTTTTTAGTGAAATATATGTCCTCCAGAAAGGCACGGAAAGCCCTGTATCTGACTTCAAAATATACGTTCCCTAAAACGGTGGACAGAGCTACAGACCCATGGCAGCCTTACCCAGTTAGATAACCGCAGCTTGTGTAGTTAATAAAAGGACCGGTAACGTTTGTCGCGCTGTTGCACACAGCACGCTCATTTATTTCAATCAGCTGTCACAAGACAACTTACCAACGTGTTCATAATCCTGTGTGCTATAGACTACAATGTACGCTGTACACGTACTTACTGGTTTCTGTAGCATCAGTCTGCATCTCTAATGTGTTTCTCCAGCTCCGCACCGCACAGACGGCAAAAAATGCGCGTGCACTTTGCGAGCTCGTTCTCGGCTCATAACCAGAGAGCTCTGCCGTCAAGGGCCATTATTGGTTAATGGCAATCATCTGACTGACGCAAGCACGATCATTTAATTTAGCAAAACAGTGGTTAATAGTAAAATATAATTGATGAGGGGCATAGGCAGGAGTCACACGCACACACATATTAAAAAAAAAAATGCCTCAAGAAACGTGCCTGGCCGTGTCCTCGCAGTTAATCTCAAACCTTGAGTTTTTCACATATTGTAAACATTAAGCTGATGTTTTTAGACTTAAGCTTTTGAGCAGTCTCGATGCCCTTACATAACTACGTCATTAGAACAGCAAACACTGCTCCTCTTCCTCATTGTTTCTTCCAATCAGCAGAATCTGAGCACGCTTTACAAACTTACAATGATGCGTGCTGACTTCCAGGTAGACTATGCTTGTTTATGCATACTTTGAGTCGGGCACACACTTCTTCTATGGGCACGCGTCTGTCTGCGCGCTCCCGCCCGGGGGTGAAAATCGAAAGCGATACCGCAGAGGACAGCGACCCCTCGCGCAATAAATTAATAAACAAATAGCAGCACAAACAGTTTTATTGTCGGTGGGTAATAAAGCGGGCAGCACGTCACCCTCGAGATGTTTGCACAGCGAAGTTTCATTGGCTGAGCACGGCGCTGCAGGTCTTCCTGCGTCGTGCATGTAGCTTATATCATATTCCATCCTTCCATAATTGCATTTCTTTTAAAATATATGACTTTATAAAGAACAGCTAAGAAACACAAAGCTCCGCAGCATGCGATAACTAACCGCTCTGAGCCCAGGGCGAAGTGTATTAATCACACCCAGGTTATGTTTCCGTGATCTGGATTCACTTACCCTAACACCGCTGATCAGGATAACCGATCACACCAGGTTGGTTGTTAACTTGCTAAGTTAACCCAGGTTTCCCCTGCGCGCTCACGGGAAAGGGTGGCACTGTGGCACATGATCGATCTGAAAGTAGGAGTTTCACTTTGCTTCACCCTGCTGCCTATTTCTAAAGGGACGGCAGCTCTGAAACTTTAAAATCAAAATCTCACGCAAATCTCACAAAATCTCAGGGAAATAAATGGC
>VUQR01025315.1:0-11490 GCA_015108515.1 Hemichromis elongatus | reverse complement strand
AAATAAGAATCGATAAGAGAATCGATAAAGAATCGAATCGTTAAAGAGAATCGAAAATGGAATCGGAATCGTGAAATTCTTATCAATACCCATCCCTACTGGCAACTGCTTTTCTTGTTCTCAGTGACCAACTCTTGACAAACCACAAACCCAACCCTTGGTTTGGACACTTTGCAAGGTTGCTCAATGGGAGGCAACCTGTTTCCAAACAACTATGGTCCAGCTCAGCACGACTGGGATCACCGTCAGACGGGCTGGAGTAGGTCTGCGAATACTGTGTAATTTATAAATGAGCACATATTGTTGGTTGTTCTGTTTCAAACCTCTGATATTTGAAACCAGCAATATATTTTGTATTTTTATTGATTTATCCCAGTTGATTACTGTGTTATCGCAGACAGACTGCACGTAATCGCCAACTTGACCTCATTCCAGCATAAACTGTCTTATCGTTGTTTCATTGCTATCCTAATTCATAGTGAGAGAACAGCTCAGTGCTGACCAGGTCACATTAACATTTTGTCTTACTTCAGTCTCCAGTCACAGTTTTCTTTAGTGTGACTGTAACAATAGTTACACTTTTAAACAGGAAATATTTACAACCTGTCTTCATTGTTCTGCGCTCTTTGAGGAGTTCACCTTATACCTGTGTGTCCTTCGGCTGCTCAGGCCCTGTCAGAGTTATGTTTCTCATGTCTGCTCTAAATGAAGGTTTCATTTATTGTAAATGCTTTATATATCCTTACATGGCATAAATAAAACATTGCTAAAATTCCAACCTAAGTTAACATAGTGACACAGTATTAAACACAGAATGTAAAATGCCGAACATCTGTACAGTATCTTCTTTTATTCCTCATGAATTTGTATGCTGGATTTTGTTAAACGTCTGTTATGCTGCGACCTTCTGTGGAGACTGCAGAGCCACTTTGTGGGTGTGCTTTATCTGGTGTCTGGATGTGCTGTTAAGAAATCTGTAACAAACATCCGATAAGGAATGCCAGTTCCGTTAACACTACGTTCATGGATCACTCAGTGAGTGTGACAGAGGAGAAGCTGTGCTGAGGTTACTCTGCTGCTTAGCATGAGTTTGGTTAAAAATATCCCCACTGTTCTGCCGTCAGACCTCTGAAAACAATAATAAGCCCTTTAAGAAAAAACAGGCAGGAACGGAAGTGATGGATTGTTAATGAAATCAGTCTGTTTGACGTGGCGTTCAAGGCACCAAAAAGCGAGTAATTGCTGGGATTAGGAAAGAAAGCGGGATTGATGGAGGCCTGATCCCAGCATCATCCACCAGTTACTCCATCGATCCGCTGCTCGGCTCCGACCTGCTCTGGCTGCAGCCAGTCACAGCGCGGTGCTCAGGTGGTCACAGCCGGATGGAAATGCCACGCAGGGATCAGAGAGACCAAGCCAGGCCTTAAGGCCCCCGGGCCCTCCAGGCCATCCTCAACCCCTGCCATGCAGGATGACAGATGGCCTCCACAACAACATGCAAGGCTGCAGCAAAATGCCAAACCTCCTTCACAGCCTTTATCAGAGCCGTGTAGGCGAGCGGCCAGAGCCCCGAGGCACTCCGCTTTTTAGGTTAACGCTCAGTGAGGAGAGAAGGGATCAGAAAGCAGGAAGCAACATGAACTTACACTCAGCTGCCACTTTATTAGGTCCAGAGAGCTAAAGCCAGAGCAGCCTGGTTCAAGAGTCCTGCAGCACTTTGAATTAAGGGTAATTGTGGAGTTTGTAGGACATTACACTGTCATTTCATTTCCAAAAGATTTATTCTGGATCTTTGTGTTTGGTATCAAAGAGTAAGTTTAAACTTTCCCACACATCTACAGACGCTGCTTTCAGGGCTGAATCTGCATTAAAATGAATCAAAACTGAAGCTTAAACTGAAGGAAGGCTTACTGCAGGATTCTCAAACAGACAGGATTAGTTTTGTGGGTCTCCACAGCTGTTTGGTCTCTATCGATAATTTCTTCCTTCATAACAACTGTTTAAATTGTATTTAGGCTTAGCTGCTGGCTGTAGGCTTCAGCTTAGCCTGAACAGGACCTCTGGACTGTTTTTGATCATAAAGCCCAGAAATCAGTGGGTATCATGGCTACATGCCTTTTCATATAAAACAGGAGTAAAGAAGCCCAGCGCTTAGTTTGAACTTAACATATGCACGTGGGCCCCACTGGTGGTCTAGGCCTCAGGTTAGGAGGTAGCATTATAGTCAACATGTTTCTTAGACAGACAGAATTTTAACTAGAAACAGAAGACTTAAAGAGCCAACTGTTGATTAATATCTAAAAAAGTCCAGTCATTAATTCGTCCAGTCATAAATCCGAAAGATTTGCCAGAAATGTTGTTTTGCAAAATTCGACAGCTCTGAAATCCAAACAGCTCGTCACACAAACAGCACAGTTCAGGATTATGCACAAGGAGCCTTCAGGGATCTTGACTGTTGCTGAGCAGAAAGGCTTATTTCTAAGAACGAAACAAAAAACAGAGACTGAAGGCCACTTCACTGCTCACACCCACATCCACACACACACACAAACACTGTAACAGGAACATTCACCTGGTGACATGCGTGTTGATGAAATATGTTTTTTCATGAGGTGGTTATGAAAAAAGTGTCATTGATAATTGTCATACATGATAATGTATTGAATTTGACCTTAAATAATAATTGAGATGAGTGCAGTCAGGTGCATTGTGAGCTGCTGTATTTATTGACATATGTAAAATGTAAAAGCCATTAAGAGTCAGAGACAACCATCTGCTATAATCAACACGAATAAACTGTAAAATCTTAAAGCTCTGAAGCTGTTCCTGATCTCTTATTGTAACTGTGAAATGGTCATAGTTAATTACAGGACATCTTGTTATCACTCACATACAGTTAGTTATTTTTTGTTTTTTGTTTTTTTCTCTTTAGAGCATCTCTGTAAATGTAACTAGAACTAACAGACTTGTTTTTGGTGGAGGCTGCCAATTATCATTTCTATTTCTACCATTTCTAGGTTCAGTGATGGGGTAGAGGGTGGAGGGTTTGTTGGCCTCAGGATCTCGTGCCTACCTTTTGCAGAGGATGTGGTGCTTTTGGGTTTGTTGGCTGTTGGATTGATGAGAAATAGCACCTCCATGTCCGAGGTCAGTTCTCCAGGTTGGGAATGGGTCACTTCCCTCAGGGTGAGCAGCACAGAACAGGGATGGATAGTTTGATCATTTCTTTCAACAGCATTTGCAGTGATGTGGACACTGTACTGATATGAGTTAAGTGTGAAAGCCAAGCAGTTGACTTACGGTTGATCTACGTCTCTATCTGTGGTTATGAGCTCTGGGTAGTGACCAAAAGAACGAGGCTTCTAATAGAAACAATGAAAATAAACCTCCTTTAACAGGTGCTCAGAGAAAAGCTGCTTGTTCACATCACCTGACCGGGATGCCTCTTTGGTGAGATGCTCCAAATATTAGCCGACCTGGAAGAGGCCCTTCGGCAGAACCAGGACATGCTGCAGAGGGTCCATCTCAAAGTTTGATTGGGAACGACTGTGTGTCCTTGTGAAGCTAGAGGAGTTGGTCAGGGAGAGGGGAGGTCTGGGAAGTCTCATATTTTTGTTTTGTCCAAATTAGCTGTCTTGACTATGAACTCTCTTGTCCAAAAGTTCCAGAACTTCTTCTATAACCACATGAAAAACAGATTATTATTTTTGTTGGTAACACAACAAAATCTTTACTCTCACCTCATGTGACCCCACACACTTTCCCAAAATAGAATCAAGCTCCTTGGTTACTGTTTTGACTCTTTGAAAGAGAACTAGCACGAACTGGAGAGGCTTGAGTACAAAGTAACAGGAGACCGCTTTCATTGAAGAAACAATTGAGAGACACACAAGAAAATATGCTTCAGTAACATAAGGATTTCCTCTGGTTTTCACCCATTCACAGAATTCCCCCAAATCACAATACACTACAATTACTCAGTCCAGAAATGTATTCACTTAACATTAATATTTCAGATAATCAAACTGTCAAAGAAGAAGTGTCAGAGTGTCAGATATGTGCAGGAAAATAATAATAATATAAGTGCATCTGGTTCTTCAAAGACACGTCATATTTACATACGTGCTCACAGGAGTCCCTGATTAACAGCTGCAAGCTGACTGTGTGCCATCTGATACGCTGATGAGGAGAATGTTAGTGTGTCAGAGGAGCTTATTGATTTGAAGCTTCTGTTGATGAAACAGCTCAGCGGGTTCACAGAGGACTATCAGTGAGAAAGAGGCGTCTGCACGTCCGACCTGCCAGAAACTGCCGGCTGGCTCGATGTGTTGAATTAATGAGCACCACATGCACCGGGTTTGATTTTTTCCACATTTGAATTGTTTCAAGAAACAGCACTGCAGCCAAAGAAGCTTTACTCAGTGTGGAGAACATGCAGCTGATTTGATCACCAGTTTACACTTGGAGGTTCAGGTCCATCCCAAAAAGTCACTGAGCTCCCTGAGCTGCAGTCTACTGACATCATTTTACTTAAAATTGTAGAAATAAGTCACACAGTTTGATAATGAAAGGGTCAAATTAAGAGTCAAGCTCAGTAGCTTAGTGCATCTGCAATAATAAATCCAGCTAACATGACTGGAGACTATGACCTCTCTCGGTGGTCCTGTGGAGATGTTTGCTTCATGAGCAAACATCTCCACTTTGGTCTCATTGGTCCAGAGGGTGTTGATCGGGAAGTCTTGTGCTTTGTTCGGATGCAGCTTTGCAAACCTAAGCCGTGCTGATGCAAGAAGCCATACTTGACCTTTAACCTTTAACCTGCTAACTGAGGCCTGTAGAGGATGACACAGAGAACTTGGGGTTTTTTTTTTCAGTTTCTCTGGGCGTTGTACTGTCTGACTTTGGGGTGAATTTGCTGGGATGTTTGCTCTCAACACTCCAGATCAGCTTACAGAAACTTCTGCTTTAGAGGAGGTGCTCACACTTGCTGATGATCAGTTAATCATTGTGTCTAATTATTAGCAAACCTGCTGACCTACTCAGAGACTATATACTGAGTTTGGTTGGAGAATAAAAGGAGGAAGTTCACAACTTGCGCATATATAACTAATAATAAAGAAATCTGAGAATAGCCGAGTTACAAAACTACGAGGAACATTCAAAACTCAGTATTCAAAGCAGAGAGCCTGTGTTTGGCTCTCAGAGATCATTTTACAGACTTTTAATATTCAAATCTTTGGGCATATTCGTCATAGACATCTGACATTTAACACATGACATTATTAAGATTAATAAAAAAGAAGCCAACTCATTTTTCCTGTAAATAAACAGGAAAAACAGCAAAGTTTAAAAACTTCATATCCATTACAGATCCTGATCGTTCTCATGCTCACCTGCCTCCATAAAAGGTCAACGCCGTATTCCATCTCTGAAGACATTCAGGTTTCACTGGAGCAACAATACATGCAAGATGTGAAATTTTAAACAAATTACAACCACTAAACCCAGAGAGAAGAAGAGTGACTCGAACTTTCAACTTTCAGATGAACTTTTCCTTCCTTGTAGAAATAAGCTGAGCGGGCTGCCGAAAAGTTTCTGATCCACATTTTTATTTAGAGAGGTTGATCGTGGTCTAAAGGCTTTGACAGACAGCTGTTTGTGTGGGAGGATTACGCTTTGCTGCATGTGAGGACGAGCGCTCTTTGAAGTGGCAGCTGGGGTAAAATTAAAGAAAACTTAAGGCTTATGCACGACAGTCATAATGCTAATACTCAAGAGAGACTTGAAAAGCTTTTAACATGCAAAACACCTGGTGAACGTTTCAGAGAAAGGTCGCCTCAGTTCAACTCCATAAACCAGGAGGAAATAATGGACTGGAAAGTGTGCCCTCACTCATGCAGTCAGTTCTTCATTATTTTTTTCTAATTGGGCACCAACATCTATATGCATGGATGGTTGATGAATGTATATGTGGTGGTTTTAGTCAGCTGCAGTCGGGCCATTTGAAGACGCTGATGCCAAATCAAAAAGATCTCACAGCAGGTCATGAAATTGTCCTGAACGGTTTTTGCCACATGGACTTTACATAGTTTTTTAGTTTTTTTATTTGTTTGTTGTTTCTGAGCCTGATTTTTTATCCGTCCTGTCTGATTTGTGTCCATGTACAATTAATATTTTCCATTAAGAAGTCCACAAACAGCTGATTCATTGAACCTCATGTCATACACTTTTTTTTTTTTTTTACATGCCATTTACGTTATTTTCCATCCATCTATCCATCCATCCTCTTCTGCTTTTCTAATTTTAAAACTGCAGCCACTGCTCAACCGGCAGAAACATGACTGTGCTCAAGTTTCACTGTATGAAAGTGGGAACATTTTCTTCATGGCAGAGGGACTTTCTCAGAGTCTCATCACCAGTGGAAAGCTCTAAGAAACTTTGTGGAAAGTTTTTCATTTTGAATCCAAATGTGTTTCGATCCAGGTGAAACCTGAGGACCTTACTGTGGTGTCCTCAGTGCTCTCTACAGTCCTGGAAACAAAGCTTCTCTTGAAAAGTTCATATTTAGGTTGGGGTGACTTCTGACGGGAACCAAAGTGCGGGTGTGTCAGAGGACGTGAAGAAACTACTGTCTGCTTTTACAGGGAAAAAACAGCAGAGCACTGTTTGCACAGCAAGCGTTCTCCTGCTTATTTATGCTCATTATGTTTTTTCCATCTGAGCGTGGCCACAGCTCCGCTCTCTTCCTGCCAAATCAGCGTCCCGGTCGCAGTTGGCAGCGCTCCTCAGGCTGCGGCCCAACATACACAGAGCACCTGTCAGCTGTGGCGAGACAGCATGAACCTGTTTTTACCTGCGAGGGACACATGGAGGCTTCAGAGAGGCCTGCACTGATCTGCAGCAGGATTCAGACCTGTACCTGCATCTCAGTCAGCTGTGACTCATGAAAGAAACTGTGCACAGCAAATGAAATGTTTTGTTATTGCAGGAACGAGTGCTAAAAGTCTGAGTAAACTGAGCTGGGTTAGAGCTGATTTTATGAATTACATCATCGGCCTCATAGCGACAGGTCACTGCTGCACAACACAATTAAGAAAATGGAAGGATGACAATTTTAAGCTGCAGCGGAGACAGAAGTCAGCCCTGTTTTTCTAACTGCAATTTACAGAAGTCCTCTAAACAGGTCACATTCAGTGATAAAGTCAGGTCCAAGGACACACTCACTAAATGTGTTTGTTTAAACATGGCGTTGCTCAACACGCAGACCGTGGGTTCCAATTTTTCTCAAGAACAATCAAAACAGCACGACTGAAAGATTCAAGACAGAAACAAGGAAACCTGTATAACCACACAGTCTGTGCACCCTGTTAGATACCTCGTTGACAAGTATCTCTCTGCCTATGGATTCAGCTCTGATTTCCTTCAAAATGAGTGAATGAATTATCCAACCAGCTGTGTTTCCCGGAAGAGTCTAGCCTGAAGAACTATGAGGATGCTTGATGATACTGTGACCTCCTCAGGGAATGTGAATTGGTTTTGTTACACCAAACATCGTCTTTTCTCAGCACCTGTGCTTCTTTTTAGATTTTCTTCCCCTGAATTAAAGTTGCAGAATTGCAGTTTTGACATTTTGCAACAGAAATCAAGCACACAGCACTGGTGTCATTTCTATCGACTGTCACAAAGCTTAAAGGGGCTGTGGGCACCCAGGCACACCTCACTGCCCCCCCCTCCACAGGAGCTCAGACTGATGATTTCAGTTCTTGGACTTGAGTAGATTGATTTTAGAGCCCCAGGAAAATAAAAAAACACACATATCCAATTGTCAATAAAATTAAGCTTCACGGTTTGGTGACTTTGCCCTAAAATTTTTCCCTGTAATTTATACTTCTGCTGTTAGCCTCACAGCATTGGAGCTTCAGTAATCTCTGACTCCGCCCACCAAAGCCCTGAACAGAAAAATACACTTACCTTTGCCTCCACACAGCTAAAACAGGAAACTTGCCATTATTGGATCATTTTTTCCCCCCCTGTTTCAGATGCTGATTGGCTGTTTGGTGTGGAGGGGGGGGACAGCATCAGCATCATCTCAGATTTCTCTTCCGGATTCTCCACAGCTCCTACCTCCTTCAACTTTCTTTCTTCTGATTGGCTGTCTCCTTTACAAACAGAAGGTTTGAATAGAAGGACATGACTCTTCATGACATCACACACATTATTAGAAACTTTGGTTGTGTTTAATAAGACATTAGCACTGAACCTGAAAAACATGACAGGAAACAGCAGCATATCAAGGTCCTGCCCTCAGTCAGATGATCAGCATTCTTAAAAGGTGTAAAAAACCAAACGATGCAGGTATATGAAACTGAACTCCATCACATGGTCAGGTTTGCAATGATGAGTTTCTTCCCCTGGAAACACACTAAAACTAAAAAAAAAACCTTGGCGTCTTCCCATCAAAGAGCCAAAGCAGAATCTGAGCTCTGAGAGCACAAACACAGCCTGCCTGATTAAAGATGACCATCTCCATTCATTTCCAGCATCTTTTATTAAATCATTGCCCCGAAATAAGAATGTGCTCCGCAGAGTGTGGTCATGGCCTGACATGGCATTTTTATTAAGGTTGAAAAGGCTTTTCCACTAACACAGTGCCAAACAGAAAATGACTGATTCCCTCAAAGTTCAGGAGTCGGGCAGTTCATACAGTCGGCCATCTGTAGGTAGCAGCTTTGTTGGTTTGTTCTTTATTTGGTGATGCAGTTTTAGAACCTGTTGGTTCCACTTTTACTTTTGTTTTTGATGACTGGACCGGTCACTTAGTTCCATCCCTCTAGCTTCATACCACATCCAGACTAGACACAACATTGTCTAGTCTGAATGGGGGCTTTTATTTTGAAAATCACTCAGGTTTCTGTCCCATTGCTATTTCTGGTTTCCTGTCCTCACCATCTGCAGCTTGATGTGATGTGAGCTCTGTGGCTTTAACAGCTTTGTTTCTGCTCACCATAAAAACACAGCTGTAACTCTGCTGATTACCATGGTTCACCTGTGATGACAGAAACATATGAAAGATATGAAGATTTGTCTCCTTTTCTTACTTGTTAGCAAATAAAAGCAAATCTGTAAAATTAGGTTTTTGATCGTGCAAACAAGCCTAAAATAGTCTGTTCCTAGCTGCTTCTTCACCTTTGAAGAAGTAATTATACGGCGACTAATTAGTGTCGTCTGCTCCTGAGCTGATCCTCCAGAGGCTTGAGGAGTCTGCACAAACTGAATCCACATGTAAGTCTCAACATGGAGAATTTACAAGAAATTTGAGAGCATGAAGAAAAAATAGTGAAGGTTAAGCCATTAATAGCTCATATTAAACTTGATTTACTCACTGCCATGAATAGTTTACTCTTGATTAGTGAACGTATTGGTTCACCTGGCATCCCTCTGGTTCTTTAACTTTCTAGTTGTGCTGTTTGATTATGTGTAAAAACAGCTAACAGGAGCAGCATACTTAAATATTTCCTTTGTGTTGGCCCTGCAGGGAGCAGGTCGATCATCTTGGTACAAAATCTGTTTTATAACATTTAAAAAAAAGTTTCTTCAGAAATGGGGTGTTTCTGAGGAACCACTCTGGATTTGTGCTCTTTTAAAATTAGATCATTAATAAATCAAGCATGTTTGTAAAAGCTGAGCAGGTTTCATGTTCAAAGCTTTTTATCTGCAACACTGAGCAGCTGATGATCACAGTAATTAGTATCACTTCCTTGATGTTCATCCAGATTTCCAGCAACAGTTTACAGTGAAACGTGAAAATGGAGCAACTGACGTTGGGTTTCCTGGAAACCCATCTGAACGTGTTTGAGTTTGGATGAGCGAAGCAGCTGTTTGCCATCTACTGAACTTCTTTATTTAATTAATACCATCAGTGCACTGCTAATCCCATGTATCGTCAAGTCTGTGTGAAATCACCCACCCCAATCCCCCCAGAAAGAGCTTTCTGTGTTCGGTCTGCACTTTGGCTAAACTCTGCCACTAAACCTCCACCTGGTAATTTACAGGGCACAACCTCAGCCAGCACCCATTTTTCTGTTATATAATATCCTGCAGCAGGGGCGAGCTCACAGAGTTTTCCAGACACATCTAGTACGATTAAGGTTACGGTTATGCTTAGGGATAAGGTTGTGGTTAGGGCCGGAATACACAGCTGGAAGGTGTTTTACCACTGGGAGCATCATTCTATTGGATTCCATACAATCCTCCGCGTAGCATATGGACGCAGAAGGTTACCTTTCGTGTTCCTATGGGACACCTCGGGACGTGACAAATAGTTGGTATGCTACATGCTGGGAATGAGAAAAGTCTTGATATTCACAATGAAATGTGATGTGTGGAGCAACAAACCAATGAATTGATTGGCAGACTGATTTGATTTTGTGTGATATATAATGTGGAATGAACCATGCAGGTACTGAAGCACAGGTACTGTGGCAGAGATAACTACGTCATATACTGGAGCTCACTCAGGCCATTTCACCTGTTGGCCAAGTGTAATTAGGTTTGTGTCTGTGACTATTAACTGCTGATTGGCCTGGTATAAATGCTCTACTTTGTAGTTGTGGCGATCTGAATTAATTTCACTCACACAACATGAACCTGGAGGGGTTTTTTTTCCCGTTACAGTAGGCAGTGAGAAAGCTCAGTTCATTGTCTGTGTGGAACTTTTTTAAGGCCATGTTTCCTTTACGGGTTGGGCTCGAGGATAAAAATAGACGCTCTCCCCTATAAAAATGACGTTGCTGCCAAGCATCGCCACCTCCCACCAGCAGAAGTCCTCGGCACCTGCTCGACCCAACGGTTTGTGAGAGTTCAGAGATCTGCTCCCCCCAGTCGGTGCTTGAACATGAGGGAGGGGCAGATTGCAATGTGTTGTTTATGTTCCTTCAACGGGGCCAACGAGACGTCTGAGACTCTCTGCAACAGCACAACAACAACAACAAGTTTTTTATGCCAGCGAGGCATAATTACAGGTGTATCCGCCTCCCCTGCAGCCGCACCACAGACCACGCCCCGCCACAAACACATTTATAAATTCATTCTAGCCCGCTCTCATTTCCAATGTGTAAAATATTGACGACTTGTCTCAATCGTCTGTATTTTATGCATTTGGATGAGAACGTGTTGAGAATTGAATGCCCATTTAGATACCACCTTAAGACTTACTGTTTGCACTCTGAGTTCAGAGGAATCTTCTGGGATGGGTGACATCATTTTTCAGAGCAGTGATTAGTCGTAAGGTTTGTTCTTGTACACTTCAATCCTTCCTCTTGCATATGACCTGTTTGGTAGCGGGTTTTTGAGGCCTCAGTAATCTGTGAAATGCTGAGATTTTGCTGCTCTGGTCTGGTTCAGGAAAGATTGAGCCTGTTTGTACTGGAGCTCGATGAGATATTTTCCACCTGTTTTAATGTTTAATACTTTAATGCTGATGTTTCTGTT
>VUQR01025312.1:0-20901 GCA_015108515.1 Hemichromis elongatus | reverse complement strand
CATTTATCACTTCCAGGCTGGACTACTGTAATTCATTATTATCAGGAAGTCCTAAAAACTCCCTGAAAAGCCTTCAATGAATCCAAAATGCTGCAGCCAGAGTACTGACAGGGACTAGAAAGAGAGAGCAGATTTCTCCTGTATTGGCTTCTCTTCATTGGCTCCCTGTTAAATCCAGAATTGAATTCAAAATCCTGCTCCTCACATACAAGGTCTTAAATAATCAGGCCCCATCTTATCTTAATGACCTTGTAGTACCATATCACCCTATCAGAGCACTTCGCTCTCGCACTGCAGGCTTACTTGTTGTTCCTAGAGTATTTAAAAGTAGAATGGGAGGCGGAGCCTTCAGTTTTCAGGCCCCTCTTCTATGGAACCAGCTTCAGTTTGGATTCAGGAGACAGACACTATCTCTACTTTTAAGATTAGGCTTCAAACTTCCCTCTGTCTCCCTGGTCAGTCAGGTCTCTGTGTTTAGTGTCAAGTCTGCATCTTAACGACAAAGGAAATCATTCCTGTCTGTGTCCATCTCCCTGTACAACTCATCCACCTAACACACTGTATACTGCAATAACTACACCCTTTTTGCAAATGCTCTTCTTTCTTATTCGGATATTTATCAGTAAGTGACTTATATATATGTATATATTCTGCTATTTTTTACTTCTTGTATTGTCTGTTTTTGTTACTGTTTGTACCGGGTTAGGTACAAACCCCTAACCAACATAATTTTCCCTAAGTATTCTGATTCTGAGTCTACTTCCTGTTTTACTTTGATGATCCCTTGTCTCATGTCAGTTTCTAGTTTTGCTTCCTTGGTCTTGTTATGTCTAATTAATCCCAGCTGTGTTTTTCCTTGCTCTGTGTTGTGTCAGACCCTCTTCATGCTGTGGTCTCCGTGCTCATGGTTTCCTAATAGTTTCAGCCCATAGTTTCCAAGTTCAGGGTTTTTGTCTGTTCTTCACTTGTTCTTTATTTGGAGTGTTTTTCCAGCAATAAAGCTGCCGTTTTAAGTTGTTTCCATGTTTGAGTCCTGCATTTGGGTCCTCCTGCCTGCCAAACAGCAAACCATGGCAGTGTAGGCTGCTGGAGGATTCCCGTGATGCACTGGCTCCTTCTTAGATGGATTCAATAAATAAATCTATAGTGAATTTTGTTTGTTGTTGTTTGGGCGTCTTGGGACCTTGTAAGTGTTGGACTTCTGGTTTAATGTCTACTTGGTCTTGTTAATCTGGCCTATTTTCATATGCACTGAGGTGATTATACACTAAGCAAAGTTGTGAAGAACAAAACACTGGAAAATCTATAAATGACATATTGTTTTAGACAACATGGAATTGTTAACACATTGTCAATAAGGCCGTCTCACATCCCCACAGTCAGATAGATGGTTACTGTTTGTTTACTGTGGGGTTTTTTTTTTATGGGAGCAACAAAGAAACAAATTAAGAAATAGAAATATAGGATACTCATATCGAAAAGGCCAAGGTACCACTTCTACAACTTCAGAAAAGAAATCCATTGTGTTTTTAAACGTGTACCTGATGGCTGAGCCAGACTTTGCCTGGAGAAGGCCTGCCTCTGCTGCCACTCATAGAGCTGCCACATTGTGTCATCCCTCATTGACTTTCTCTTCTCTGATGTGTTAACAGCAGATGTAGAGGCTGGATGGAGTGCCCGTTCATATACCGAGCCTGCCACACTGCAAATGCTTTCAGGCCTCATCATGCTGTTGCGGGGCAGCGTGCGGTACCCCTGTGGGTAGCGGGGTACAATCTGGGTACGGTGGCTGGGCATGTTTCTTGGTAAAGTCTGGTATGATGTAACGCTGGAAGATAAGAAAAGACAAATGCATATAGCTCTTTTAGTTTGCCCTTACTGCAGGGACGGTTAGAATGCTGGCCTTCATTCAGTGTCTGGATTCTGCATTCAGTGTTGGGAGAGATGACATTTCTTGCAAGAAAGTAAGAAGTTCTGATATGTCTGTTACGAAAATGCTGGATGGAGTGCTTGTTTCGAACCCCAAAGGGTTGGTTCTGTTCATCTGGACGTTTTCAGTAGGAGAAACATTTCGTCACTCATCAGTTGACTTCTTCAGTTTTAGCTGACGACCACTGAATGAACAATGGGCTGTCAGGTCAGTTCTTTGATCGTTAATATGCAAACTGTCATGACCGTTGATCAACAACCACTGATTAATGGCACTGATCAACGTCTATGAGTAGCATTCACAGAGAGCTGGGGAATGGCTGCAATCACAGCATTGTAAGATGGTGACAGATGTACCCTTAGGCCCCTCCTCCATTCAGAGATGGTCTTTCCCTTTTCATGTAAATGGCCTCCTTATTTCAAATATGCAAACAATTGCATACTCCTTAAAAAATAACTAACTAACTAAAGAAGGTCAGGACTGAAGAAGACACAGCATCTTGGTTAAACAAAAATGCTGCATCAATCTGTAAGCATACAGTAGGTTATAGAAACATGGGATACTGTTCACATAAGTCCTTTTCTTAACTTGATAAAACCGTTTAGGAAAACCAAGCCTCCAAATTGAACACATGCACAATAGATCAAGTTACCCTTGACCTTGATCTTGAATCCATCCCAGCTCTATGTTATGGTAGAAAGGAAGAAAGTTGTCACAGTCCGGTTGAGTGCTGGATCTCTCCAGCGTGCCGGTGATTCCACCTCTAGGCGGAGTTGCTGTAGTTCCTTGTCCCCGCTACACCTGCGAGTAATTTTTAAGACCAGCGCTCTCAAGAACGTCTGCTAACTCACGTTGGTGTAGGCCTCTAGAATTAAACCTTGTCAAAGTTATTCCTGTGCTAACCTTATTTTCTGTGCTCACAGTAATCCACTGGATACTGCTGCTTCACGCTGCTATGCCTGCCGCTTAATCCGCTAGTCTACTCGCAGAGCCTCCACACCTGCACCCGCACCAAGTTGTGCTCTCAGCATTGTAGCCATATTCTCGTTTGTAGTCTCTTATAGAAAGTTTTCAGTTTTAGGATTTTTACTTGCCTAGTCGCTCGCTCTAAATCCACCTTTTGCATTCCTGTACACTTTGCGTTTCCTCTCGGGCTCTGTTGATTTTGCTCATAGTCTCTGCGTCTCCGAGTGTTATCCGCCCCTGAGTCCATTCACCTGTGTTTGGCCATCTGGTTGTGACGAATGTTCTTCTGTACACCAAAATGTTATATAGGTAAACTAAAGATAATGTCACCTAACTAGCCAAACAAGTTTAAGTGTTTAGGAATATTTTAAGGGGTTTCTTAAACTTACATTTGGCCACTTCTACATGGTTGAGTCATCACTACAAGCAAAATTTCTTACTGAAAGAGCCATAACTTTCAAAACTCACGAAACCCCCAGTCCTCTGGGTAACGCAGCAATATAGCAAAATTCACATTTCACTTTGGTGTGTAGGGCCTGGGGTGCTCGTGTTAGCGGATGCTAGGTGGCTGGTCTCTGACTGTGTTGTTACTGTGTTACTGCATCTTCTCACTTTAACTATTAAATACATTTAATGAGAAAGACGGACACATTCACACACACAAAACACAAGATTTTTTTTTGTGTATTTGTGCTTTCTAAAAACATTTTAATATTTTTTTTTCTTACAGGCACAGCAGTTGGCGACTGATTACACTTTTGGATTTTTGCTCTTTCCTGTTATGGTATTTTCTCCATTTTTAACTGTCAGTTTAGGCATAACTGTAATAATATTAATAACACTAACAGAAATGAATGAATAACGAGATAAAAATGTGAACAAGAGGAGGCTATAGGGAATTTGTAGAGCTCATCTTAGAAAATTACTCAGACTGCAATTCTGACAGCAGCGAAAGCTGCCAGACAAGACAAACAAACAAACACGCAGAATTTGAGAACTCTCTCTCTCTCCCCACATCTACTCTTCTCTGAGCCCTTGGTATTTCTCCAGCTTCTCGTGTTCCTTCTTCCTGATGTTCCCGTAATTCGGTATCGCTACATCAATCACTACGGCCGTCGTCTTCTGTTTGTCCACCACCACTATGTCGGTTGGTTAGCCATCACCATTTTGTCCGTCTGTATCTGGAAGTCCCACAGGATCTTAACTCGGTCATTCGCCACCACCCTTGGGGGCGTCTCCCATTTTGACCTCAGGACTTCCAGGCCATACTTAGCACAGATGTTTCTCTATACTATACCTGCATTTATGGCCTGCCAGCTAGCATCTTGCACCCTGCTGTTATGTGCTGGATTGTGTCAGGGGCACCTGGGGTCTTGCCTGGTGTGATGGATCTCTATGGATCTTGTGCTCAGGGCTTGTTCTTGTGCTGCTCTGATTAGTGCCTCTGTGCTGTCTTTCATTCCAGCTTTGTCCAGCCACTGTAGGACTTCTGGATGTCGGCCACCTGCCGGTGGTACAAACCGTGCAGGGGCCGGTCCTTCCATGATGGTTCCCTCCTCTTTCTTGGGTTTCTGCTACCTGAGGTATTCACTGAGCATGTGGTCAGTTGGGGCCATCTTAGTGATGTATTTGTGGATGTTTGTTGTCTCGTCCTGAACTGTGGTGCTGACACTCACCAGTCCCCAGCCTCCTTCCTTTGGCTTAGCAACCCTCCATGCGTGGTCAGTGGCTGATGTCAGTGGCTTCTATCTCCTCCATTGGCCAGCTTATTATCCCAGCAGGGTACCTGATCACAGGCAGGGCGTAGGTGTTGATAGCCCGGATCTTGTTCTTACCGTTCAGCTGACTCCTCAGGACTGGCCTGACCCTCTGCAGGTACTTGGTGGCTTGGTGTGATCCACATGTACTTGTAGCTGTCCCCTATGTCTGCAATGTTGCCTCCTGGTAGTTCGATCCCCTCACTTCTGACTACCTTTCCTCTCTTTGTTATCATCCGACTATACTTCTCCAGTCCCAATGACATCCCGATGTCATTGCTGTATATCCTGGTGGTGTGGATCAGTAAATCGATGTTCACACTTGGCATACAGCTTGATGTCATCCATGTACAGGAGGTGGCTGATAACTGCTCCGTTCTGTAGTCAGTGTGATCAGTGATCCAACGGAGGGGGTTCAGGCCTATGCAGAACAGCAGTGAGGACAGAGCATCTCCTTGGTAGATCCCACACTTGATGATGGCAAAAAGTCACTGGCCGTTTACCACATGGCAAACACTCGTGTTAAGAGCTTTGATCTTTCCGATTTAGAAATAACAATGCTAGTCCAACACAATCATTTATTCCTTTGGAACCCACAAAATGGAAAAAAAGAGACAAATGTATATTCAGCAGTGAAGTGTATTATATATGCAGAATTTAAAAAGATTATATTCTAAAATAAGCAGCTAGAAAGTGAGTTGCAACCATATGCCATGTGAAGCTAACCTGTATGTTGAGGTTTGGTTCAATGCCTATACTTATGTGATGGTGTGTTTTAGAAATGTATGATTAAACTTTCTCCAAGTGAATTTTTGTCTCCCTCTTTGTGTAAGTGTTTAAAGCACTGAATGAAATGTAAGATTGCTTTGCTCACCTCTTTGTGTTATCGTCCAATCCTCTCCTTTGTGGATGGACCCAGTGCTCCAGCTGCTGTATGGAGCTGGTCCTGGACAAACCCTTTTCTGACTCCTGGACTGGAGCTGGAGACTTTACAGGAGCCCTGGACAGGTTGCCATCCACCTCAGTGGGGCTGCAGTCCCTTTGCTGCTCCCCTGTTCCACACCCTGAGCCACTGACCTGTGCAGGTTTCTGGGCACCGAGGTTGACCTGGTTCTGACGAGACGCAGACACTGCAGCTGCGATGGCAGCAGCCTGGGCTGGTTGTAGCTTGATGCTGTTAATTTTAGTCAGAGCCCTCTCGGAGCTCGGATCCCTCTGAAAGCCGTATTTATCCCCATCACAAACCGTAGCGTACTTCTCTGCGTCCCTCAGAGTAGCGTATTTATCCCCCTCTCGTAACGAGCTGTATTTCTTCATTTCTTTCAGAGTGCTGTATTTGTCCATAACTTGTATAGTGCCATATTTACTATCCTTCTCCCTCATTGTGCTGAACCTTTCCGTTTCTTTTAATGATAGCTGTCTCTTGACCTCCTTTCGAGAGAGGCACTTTTTTCCATCTTTCTGGAGTGTGTGTCGATCGCCTACTTTCTGCAGTGCATACTTTTCTCCATCTTTTGTGAGCAGATACTTCTCCCCATCTTTGGAGGGTGCATATTTTTCCTCTGCCGGGGTCACTGCGTGTTTGTCATCCATCCTACGAACGGCGCACTTCTCCAGATCTCTGTGAATTGTGTACACTTTTTCATCTTTCTGCAGCGAGTATTTCTCCCCATCCTTTCTCAGGAGGTACTTCTCTCCATCCTTGTGCAGGAGATACCTATCTCCATCCTTCTGCAGCATGTAGCTCACGCCCTCTTTCTTCAGTGAGTATCTTTCTCCATCCCTCTGTAAGGTGTAGTACTCTTGCTCCCTCTGGTCATTGTGTTTCACAACATCTTTTTGCCTTTTGTCATCAACCTGCGAGAGGGAATGTTGACACACAGGTTCTCGATTACGTTCATTGTTCTGGATCTCGGGCCGTGTGAGGACTCTGTGGTTCAGCAAGTTGTTTGACTCTTGAGGTCTCCGCTGGTCCCCTTTTAACTTGTCCATTCTGTGATGGAAAAAACAGAAAGTGAAATTCAACAACAAATAAAAGGCATTTTTTTCAAGCCCTGTGTGAGTGTGAAAGCTCCTCTCCCCTTCTGTCACTCCTCCTTTTCGAGTCCACGATTTACTCAGTGGTGTTTGTTTAATTACTTAGAAGTATCCTTTTTTTAGAGCAGTAAATTCTCATTCCCAGAACCTTAATGAAACATTGCAACGCACAAATACAGAATAATACACCATCGAGCATCGATGTGTCGTTTTTTAGAGACGTGGCACTGCATAATCTGTTTTTTTTTCATTATCACACAGAATATTTGAGCCTGGAGAAAAAGCACTCAGCATCAGAGATGAGACAGGTGATAGAAACTCCACCATAACCAGTTTTGCAAACTCTAGCTGAGAGTGCTATGGGTGAGTTTAATTTGAGCAATGGGATTTCAAACAGTGTTTTGACATAAAGCCTGGTCATGGCACCACCACTGAAGCGGATATCCACTGATGAACCAAGACTTGGAACTGCTGCAGATCACATCCCTTAAAATATTCTCCTGTATCCTTTCAACAGTTTGTTATTTGTACTTTCTCAGACAACCATCAGTAGCTCAACTTGGGAGAAGTCCACAAGTCTACTGCTTAGATCCTCAGGTCCTGTATATTTATAGATGTTCATTTCTTCAGCATCCAAAACTGTGACGGGAAAACCTGACCTTTCACTTACAAACGAATACTGCGTGTACATGTACACAACATACTGTTGACCCATAAAATTTGTGAGCGTTTCATTCCTAGAGCACCCAGGAATAGTGAAAAAAACAAGAATTTTGGATGTGATCAAAAAATGTATAAATGCTTATTTTTACAGTTTATATATGCAATTAGGTGTAAGAAGAGTAAAATTAAACAATACAAGAACACGCAATGAAATACTTGAAAAAACTACAAGTAAAAAACTTCTATAATACTTTACTGCATCTTTGACTCCACCTGCCAAAGATGTAATAAGGAGAGATGAATGATGTTTGGCTACTTTGAAACAACCCGCCTCAGACTACAGGGGTGTTTCAGCAAGCAGCCTTTTCCTCTATGGCTCCTTTGTCTCTCTCTACAGTCCTAATACATTTACACAGTACTAATTTTAATTTGGTAAATTTAGCTGCATTTATGTTAGCACTTATATAGTGAATTTTTAGTAAATTATATTTTAAATAAAAAAAAAAAATTATTTTATTTTAAAATGCATGAAAAATTATATGTTGCCAAAAAAGCCATAATAATTATGACTGATATTTGCAGTTTCTGCCACATTGTGGGGGTTTTGGCAAAAAGTATTAATTATAAGGAAAAATCCACCAACTCTGAACTGCAATTTTGTGCGGGTATACTGTATAACATAGATAATATCACATTACAATATTATTTATATATATCAACCTGTTTAACTTTTGAGAGTGTCTCTGAATTTCTGGAGCTGAATCTGGACAATAGTTTTTTAAAGGTAGAAAAAAGTTTTGTGGTGTTAGAAACAATAAACGGGGCTCCAAATGTTGTTGGGAACGATGTTTGGTACATGCTAGTTAAGGATAAAACTCTTAACTAGATCCTTTCAGAAGCAGGATGTCTGTGAAGGTTCATCCAGGTCATCCAGGCTCCTCAGACTCTCAGAGGCAGGCATTAGAGACACGTTAAAATACATCATAAATTAACATGTGATGTATGGGATATAAAACAACAGTCCAGTTTATAGAACTGTGTCACTGCACAGTAGGTGCGTACCTCACATCTGTCTGACATATCTGTGGTTAACACTTACCTTCTGACTGGTTCAGTGTGGACGAGAGCAGCATCTGTCATAACTTTCATCCAGGACTCCATCTCTTTGGCTGTGTCAGTGCAGAAGTAATACGTCCGCATGTTGGGGTGAGTGGCCTGAGTGGAGGCAGAGGGACAGCGATAATGAGATACAACAGAATCTGGATCATGACTTTAAAATCCCATCAGGAAGTCATTATACCACTGCTCTATTGCTCAGTTTACCAAACGTGATTTGTTGGGTTATTTCTACAAATTGTTCAGCACTGAAAATTAGATGAAAAAGTTTCTTTCAGTCTCAAACTTTTGATCAAACCTTTGGGGGTCAGTACATTAACCACATCGAGGTAAAACTTTGGAACTTTCTACATTTTTTATAGCTATAACTTGTGTAGTGTGCTGTCACATAAAAATGAAAATTAATAAAAATGAAAAGAATATAATTTAGTTACAAAGTAACATGAATTGTTACCATCACTAATCAATAAGAACACAACAAACCTTTAAAAAAGTGTAAGTGGTGTTTACCTTGAAGGCATATTTCCTGCTAATGTGGTCATCCACCGACAACATAGATATGTGAAAACTGGGCAGCAGGATGCTTCCTAGGATGCTATCCTCTTTATCATCTGCAGCAATGAAAGAGAAAAACCAGAGTTTGAAACATATTAATGGCAGCAATTGAACACTAATGTGGTTCAATAAGGTTTCAAACTAGGTAAGTTATTTTGAGATTTGTGGGTTAGACAAAATATTTTTCTTTGTTTGTTTGTTAGTTAGGTTTGCCTTCTTATTAGTACATGTCAATCACATGTTTGGCCCAGAATGATAGGACATAGTGTTGATACTGAAATATTTGTTTATTCTATCCAGCTGTAAAGATTCAAAGAAAGAAGGAGGGAGAAATAATCTTTGGAAGAAGGAATATTATTGGATAAATGTCAACATGAGTACACAAACTTCCCTCCAGCATGGCTTCCTTGACCGTAGCTTGAAGTTGTGTTGGGATTAGAGGAAATCAGTGATATTTGTGAAACAGCAAAGTAATAACTAGTTCTTCCAGTTTTTCTAAATATGCATTCTGAGGCTTAAAAACTGGAGCCACTGTTAGAGATAGTAGATATTTTTACTGTGAATCTGTTCCCTGCTGTAAAGAGCTAAGATCTAAAGTAAGAGAAACAAGTAAGGGAAAGGAAGAAGAATGCAACAGCAATACATTTATTCAATATGTACTGATGTCTGATTTTGTCATATATATTACAAAATTCTCAAAATGAAATTGAATGATGGCTCATGACAAAAGCCTTTTACCAACAACAACTGTGACGGTAGCTGTCATTCTGTCACCTCTCTGTGCAGTATCATGTAGCTTTGAGATCTAAAGGCAGTACGATATATGCACGGGCAACTGCGGCACAAAACTACCGAGCCTCCAACGTGCATTACTGTTTGCTTTAGCTGAGACCCTGTGGCTCCTCTGGCCTGTCCCTGATGCTGAACTATTGAGATACAGAATAAGCCAACAGCTCAAGGTTATCAGGTGGAAACGGTACGAAAGCAGCGATGAGGCTTTAGGCGTAAGACCTCTGTATACACTTTCCTGTTGTGTTTAGGATCTCAATTCATATTTAATAAAAATGTAGGTCCATTTTGAAAATCTTGTTCATATTATGTTTCTCATTGACTAACGACTGGTGAATAAAACGTTTTTCTCAAGGTTTCAAAATGGGACTTAAAAACTCTTTAAGGTAAATATGTGAACAATAACAGTTATTTCTAAACAGTATGTTGTAATATTGACTGTCAAAAAATGAATGTACTATATTTTGCACTACTTCATATGAATATCTATGAATCAAAGTCAGTAGGAAAAATATTAAAAATATTCATAACAGTATCACAATAAGACAGATGTTAGGGAAATATAAGTTAGCATCTGTTACAGTACAGTAAGTTCAAACTGATTTAATAATGTGTGTATACTGTGTGGGGATCTTTATGATCTTTAAGAGGCATCAACTTATTATAAAATGCTTTTATTAGCTTCCGATTCTAATATACTGTCCCTCAAAAGAACATGGGAAGTGGATTTAAATCTCAGCTTTACAGTGGAGGAATGGGAAAGCATTTTTAGGAATCCGAAAAGAATGCCACACGAACTGTGTTCCAGACTGGTTCCATTTAAGATTTTAAACAGAGTTTAGTGGACACACTCACAGTTGCACCGGATGGGTCCAGCGATTAATGATGCATGTTGGAAGGGCCAGCAGACTAGTGGTACACTTTTACATTTGCTTTGGGGAAGATTATTAGACTCATACTCAAACTGCAGTAGAGAAGGTTGTAGGCCGAGGGGTCGTATTCATGAACAGCCTTTATGTATTAAGAGACCCTTCAGCTTTGGATCATTTACCTTCTCCTCTCCCTCGGGGAGAGGGGAGGGCCTCATCGACTCCTACTTTCTCTCAATGGTATATTTCTTTGGGTCAAGTGGCAGCTTACAAAAGATTATCATATAGGCTGTTAAATAGACTGGACGGGTATAATGACAAATGGGCCAACTACTTTTCATGTATAGGTTAGTGACATATCTGGCTCAAACAGGTCATGATTAACCACAATAACTGTAATCAGGTTTACGTGAAATATTAGCATCAATTTTTTATGTTATGTATATATATATGTATAGAGTCTCAATGTATTTTGCTATTATAACTGTCTTAAGAAGTGGAACGCTCATTCTGTTATTTTCTGTTTGTTTTTTTAACTACTAAAATGTTATAAAGTTCAAGTCATAAAAAAGATACTGTGTGAGAGACAACAGCCTAAAACCTTTGCTGTATATTTAAAATCAAATCAGTAGTATTGTTACAGCACATGTGCAGGTACACTGGTACAGCACATTTGGGTGAAATTCTTGTGTGCCAGCTTTACAAGCAACAGAGGCGTGCAAAATACAATAAGAAAAGCAAAGCAAAATATGCATATTTATTAAATATTAAATTTAATAAGAAATTAGGCAAATATACCATTCAGAAATAAAGGCCCCATATGTTAACGGTGAATATCTTCCACATCTTGATATTTGTAAAAAGGTGTGAGGGGTAAACAGGGTTGACAAGCCTTGAACTACACCTGAAGTGCCTACGTGAAGAGCTGCACGAGTGTGTGTGCGTCCTCACCACGGTAGTAGAAGAGGCACATGTCAGACAGAACGAACCACCTCTTCTTCCACAGCTTCATGCCTGTACTGTCCTGAATGAGTCAAAGGGCATCAGTGAGACAAATGTAGCAATTATAGAGAACGTTATGATTTTTCAAACACATGTATTCTCATCTTTTTGACTTTCTTCCTCTTCAAGTCTTAACTGGCTCTTCCTGCAGCCTTTTCTATTAAACAGCCTCCATCACCTCCTCTTGTTATCTCGTCATAAAGCAGTGACAGATTTGCCTCAGTGGGGGCCTAAACCAGAGACCTGTGCTTTGGTCTTGGTGCTGCTGCTCCACCTGGGCTTTTCTAGTCCTCCCTGGTATCTAATTACTCCATCAATGACAAGTTTTCAGGACCATTTGCTCACTTCGGGCTTTAGTACCTTGATCAATATAATGCCACACTGATATCAGCTCTACAGTGAAAGGGTTTGCTGGGGTGAACTGGTTTTTGACTCAGTTGTTAAATTAGTTTGCCTGAGGTTGAATGGATGTTACAGCCAGGCTAATAATGCTTGATGAGGCTCATCAATCATTATTCAGTCTTCACTAACCAGACGAAACACTGACCCACTACAGGGCCCGGTGGGGCAAAATTTAAAAAGTAATAAATACAAGCTGATTCAGAGTGGATTGTGTGTAGCATGTGGGGAAGCCACATAGCAGGAATACAGTACTCCCATTTATCCACTTAGTCACTTTAGTGTTTGCCACACCAGAGCTGAAAAATTCAAATGAATAAAATGTTATTTACATTGCGCTAAATCACAACAGCATTTGCCTCAAGGCACTTTGTTTTATAAGGGAAAGACCATACAATAATACAGAGAAACGTATGTCAATCAGATGACCCCCAATGAGCAAGTGCTTAGGCAACAGTAAGAAGGTAAAAGTTCCTCGTAACAGTAAACAACCTCTGACAGAACCAGGCTTGTGGAGATAAGACCGGGCCTGATCATAATGGATTTAACAGGGAACCAATATAGGAGAAATCCTA
Organism: Hemichromis elongatus; assembly: GCA_015108515.1. NCBI lineage: Eukaryota > Metazoa > Chordata > Actinopteri > Cichliformes > Cichlidae > Hemichromis > Hemichromis elongatus. The sequence continues at coordinate 8,243 of VUQR01025312.1, read as the reverse complement.
GTCCCTGTCAGTACTCTGGCTGCAGCATTTTGGCTTTTTGAAGGCTTTTCAGGGAGTTTTAGGACTTCCTGGTAATAATGAATTACAGTAGTCCAGCCTGGAAGTAATAAATGCATGAACTAGTTCTTCAGCCTATTCCATTACTTTAAGAAGGGATATATATTGCAAATTTCCCACCTGTGGGACTAATAAAGGTCATCTTATCTTATTTCAAATCTGCGGTCAGTCTCCTTTGGTCAGCTTATTATCCCAGCAGGTTATCTGATCACTGTAGGTGCTGATAGTCCAGATGATAGCCCAGATCTTGTTCTTCCCATTCAGCTGACTCCTTAGCACTTACCTTACTCTGTGCAGGTACTGGATGGTTGCAGCTTTCCTAGCGGCCTCTTCGGGGTTCCCATTTGCCTGTACTTCTAGTTGTTGTCAATGTCTGCAATGTTGCCGTCTAGTAGTTGTATTCCCTCAGTTCTGACTACCTTCCCTCTCTTTGCAACCATCCAACTACACTTCTCTAGTCCAAATGACATTCTGATGTCATTGCTGTATATGCTGGTGGTGTGGATCAGTGAATCGATGTCTTGTTCACCCTTGGCAAACAGCTTGATGTCATTCATGTAGAGGAGGTGGCTAACAGTGTCCACAGCCAGTCTTGTTAATGATCTGGCTGAGGGCGTTCAGGCCTATGCAAAACAGCAGGGATAGCATTTCCTTAGTAATTTCCGCACTTGAGGCTGACTTGTGCTGTTTGCTTGAAATTTGCCTCTATTCAATCTCCTGTCTTGTTCACCACATTCCCATTGATATTTTAAATGAAGGCCCTTAGGGTATGGTTGATCTATTATGGTTCCAGCCATTCCAGGATCCACGAGAGACGCATGGAATAGGCTTTCTTATAGTCAATCATATAGTCTAAGAAGCTTGGAAAGAAAAAAAGCGTCTTTTACCTTCTTGCAGAACTGAAGAAGCTTTTCGGATGAGAGTTAAAGCGCCTTCAAGCAACTTAAAGAAGTCCACATGCTTTTTTCTTTCCAAGCTCCTTAGACTACGATGACCTGGATGACTGAGAACCTTCACAGAGAGTCAATCATATAATCACCTTATGTTATTCCACATATTATTTCAGTATGCTCTGTCTCCAGCCTTGGTGGGGCTGTTCTCATATACTCCCCCATGCCACAGAGCATACACCTTTAATGGTTCAATGGAGAACATGTAGATCAGCTGGTTGCTTTTGGTCACAGCAAGGATTCTCCTTAATACATACTGCACTAATATAGACAGACCCATACACAATTACATTTTATTACATTTTGTTCGGTAGTATAAGCTATACCACTGACTAGTAAAATAGTAAACACAATATGCAATATTTTGACTGGAAACAAAATCACAGACACAGTGTCACATAGAGACAACATAAAAGTCATGTATGGGTTATTGTGTCAGTCTAATACCAGCTCCAATTCCAGAATTCCACAAATTCAACGACGTCCCATGAGCTCAGATGTTAATGGCCTTCATCATGTACCTGTTTGTAAAGCCAACTGCTCTTCACCACTGGGGCGTTGGGGTTTCTCTTGATTGAGTTGGACCTCTTGCCAAAGTTGTGGACTTTTCTCGAAGACCTAGAAGGCTGTTTAAACACATTGACAGGTGATGAATGTAGAGAATTTGGATGCATAAAATGCAACAACAGCTTTATAGAGAAAATATTACATACATTTAAATGGACATTTTTTTTAAATTCACCCAAAAACAAAACAAAAAAAAGTCATACTATACATTTGTATTTGTGTTTGATGCAAAGTGAACACAGGCGTGTCAAACGTGTATAAAATAATCTCCTATATCAGTTATTAATAGTAGGTTGGTGGGAGTCGAATCTTCATCGCCACTTAGAATCCAGGCAGGGGTGGGACTTTATTTTGATGGGCACACCATGTGGCTAATCACATGCAAAGACAGACTGGGATCATACCCTTATGTGCCAGAAAGAAGGGGGGCAGACATTCCGATGACAGCAACTGCGATGGTACAGGCCAGGTACGCAGAGAGACGGGGAAGTGGATTTAAATAGAAAATGTGAAGAAATTAGTAAAAACTTCAAATTAGCAGCATCTGGCTGCATTTCAGTGACCCTGGAGACTGCAAAGCTGAACTCAGAATTGATAAATTACAAGCTGGCTAAAGTGAAAATTGCCTTCTTGAAAAAGACTAAATTTACAGTTCGGTATTAAATATTACAATAAAATTAACTACATACCAAGCATGTTTGAATGGCAGAGATGCAGAGATGTGTGCATGTAGCACAGAGCCATGGCTCAGTGTCTAAATGAGTCTCACAGCCCTGAACGTGCTTTGAGCCATTTATAATTCATAACTTCTGCTGACCACAAACAAGCACAAGCACACAATTTGGACTTTAACTGCATTGTCAAAATCAAAGCTTTATTGTCAAACACCATATGTACAGTCATTAACAAGAATTTGAAATCACAATGCTCCCATGGCCCGCAATGTACACCAAAACAATATAAAGATTAAAAAAAGGATAAAAATAAAACAAAACAGTAGTCCTATGTACAACACAATACAATACTATACAATTATTTGAACAGCAGTGTCCAACACAATCATACTGATTTTGGGCAAGTTTGTGCGCAAGTGGGAGTGGGACAGTCAGTAAAAAAGTGGAGGGTCAGAGTTTATATGTTTGGGGTGGGGGGGTTCAGAGGGAAGAGGTCTGCAGGTCTGCAGTTGGTGTGTGTGCAGGAGCAGGGAGTGAATTCAGCATCCTGAAAGCCTGAGGGACGAAGCTGTCTCACAGTCTGCTGGTTCTGGCCTGGAGGCTCTTCAGTCTCCTCCTTTCCTGATGGCAGCAAACTGAAGAAACTGTTGGACGGATGAGTGGAGTCACCTGTAATGCAGAAGGCTTTCCGGATGAGGCGGGTGGAGTAGATGTCCTGGAGGGAGGGAAGAGAAGTACCCATGATCCTCTCTGCTGATCCCACTACCCGTTGTAGCTTTTTTCTGCAGGACCCAGTGCAGGAGCCATACCACACAGTGATGCCGCTGGTGAGGATGCTCTCAGCGGTGCCTCTGGAGAAGATGCTCATAATGGGGGTTGAGGCTCTCGCTCTCCTCAGTTTGGGGAGGAAGTAGAGTCACTGTTGGACTTTGCTTACCAGGGATGCTGTGTTTGTTGACCAGGAGAGATCTTCTGAGATGTGCACATGCAGAAACTTGGTGCTGCTTATCCTCTCCACAGCAGCACCGTTGATGGTTAGTGGGGTGTGCAGAGTGTGAGTTCTCCTGAAGTCTAGGATGATCTTCTTAGTCTTCTCCATATTCAGGGACAGGTTGTTGTTGCTGCACCACTCGGACAGATGGTTAACTTCACTGCTGGTTGTTGCTGTTGTGAACTACCACAGTTGTGTTGTCTGCAGACTTGATGAAAAGGTTGGAGCTGTGGAGTTCTAAGAAGTTTTATAGCTTTTTCTACTGATAAAATCTTTTAGGCCATTCACACTACATAAAGTAATTAAGAATAAACAATTAAATGACAGAAAATTTTCTGTTTTTCACTTTGCCATGTCGTGCAATCTGTCATGCAGACAGATTTGTTTCTTTGTCACAGCAGCTGTTTCTTCATTGTGTAGAAAATCAGTTCAATCTATAACTTCTACACTGACAGAAAGGAGAGTTTCACTGGTCTGGCACACTTAAGGTCAAGATGGGTGTGATGTAAAATGAGTTTGACACCCCTGATGTAAGGTGACAAGTGTCTGGTTGTAATTAGACTCTCACAAAAAAAGCAGCCTTTCCTGCAGCTACATAAAGCAACAACTAAGTGAAAAATGCAGCAGAAAACTCTCTTTAATGTCCGTCAGCAACTGTCAATAAAATACAATACTTGTGAGCACAATCGCTGTGTGTGTCGTGTCCTTTACAAGTGGTGCCAAAACCCAGGAGGGGCATGTCTGACCCACCCGTCACCCACTCAGCCTGTGCAGTTGTTGGACAGATGCGGGCACAGTTGGCAACAATGTGCCGAGACCAGGCAGTGGCCCAGCGGAAACACCTCATTAAGCCGCAGTAACACTCAGACCAGCAGACCAAGGTTCTGGAGCGACTGCTTGGGGCCGCTGCGCCGCCGAAGTCCCTTCAGTAGCAATGCACCGGATGGGGGATGATGATGATGGAAGATCATTGCTGGCGGTTCCGCGCCTGGCTGGCCAGGCTGACTGGGAGGATCGGCTGGAGGAGCTATCCATCGAACGAGCAAGCAAGCCCCGGTGCCGGCGACACAGTGGGCACTATGCAAAGGGTTCTGAGAACTGTGACTCAGGTGGAATGCAAGATTTATTGAGAGGTGCATATAAATGGAGAACTGCATTGTCTCACTATTCCACCATGAAACCCTGAAATCTGTGTGGAACAACAGACCTGCACGATGGACAGAAGAACACTAAACATTATTTACTGTCAGATCACAAGCTGTCCCTTGCAATGTGCCTAAATGTTCCACACTGCATCATTCGGACATTAATCGGATACACTAAAACAGATTCAGAATGGACTCATCTTCAAGATGGTGCCAGTGTGTACAGCTTGCCATGTGACTCCATTTGTATTTGTTTTATTTATTTTATCTGACTTTAAAAATGCTGACTCTCTTCGTGTATATGATCACCAAACGCTTCTGGCGATAACATCTTCTTACTTTAAATTTTTTAATTGTAACCATGGATACCAGGGAACGTTCTCCCCACCGTTCCTTCCAGGCGTTCCAGTTTCAACTTGTCTCTGCTGTGCTTTGGTGTTACCCCAGTTTAGAGTTTGTCGCAGACGCCATGGGAAATGCAATGGCTTATTGGTGAGAGTGAAGACCACCCTGGCACATATTGGAAAATTATCCCATGCTACTGCGACTGGACTCGACTGCGTCAACAACTGGCCCTCTGTGGACATGACTTACACCTGCCTGACACCTGTTGTTGGGATCATCACAACAACCCCGCGCCTGCGCCGCCTCCTTCTTCGCTCAGGTGGAGTAAATCCTCAAAAACTTACGGCCGATAGGTCGGGCTCCTACTTCAGCCTCTAAACCTCCGACACCATTAAGAATAAGTCTTACTAATGCTTGCTCACTAGCAAACAAAACTTTTATTCAACAGGATTTCTTCACCAACCGGAATCTGGATCTTACGCTACTGACAGAAACCTGGCTGAGAGCCGGTGAGTCCAGCTGTTTTACTCAACTTAGCATCGTATTAGGGTTCGGCCCTGTGGAGGTGTGTCTGGTTGTCTAATAAGCCATGACAGAGTATGGAATGTTTATGTCCGAGTCTCTGTGGCAGTGGCTAATGTTTTCTGGAATATAGCATTAACATGTTCAACCAGGCTAGCAGACTGTGGGTGAAATTGAATGGTATGGGTCTTTGTAATTCCTAACAGTTTATGAAAATGGGTTGAATCAAAGTTCTTTTCCAGTGTTCTTTTATTGGTGGTGGCGCTACAAGCTGCTAGATCAGCCCAGGATGGCCAACCCACTCCTTTCTTCTTGAGCCATACCCACACTGAGATTATGTCTGCCTCCGTAAGCATTAGCTGTTCTGGGTCCAGCCACTGAATAGTTGTAATGAGTGACTCAATAATCCGGTGGATACTTGGGTTAGTCAAGGCATCGTTGCTACTGCCAACACAGGGTGGCTGTAGCTCAGGAGGCAGACCAAATAGCCAACCTACTAATCGATCCCTGTCTGCATGCGAAATATCCTTGGGCAAGATACTAATGACAAGTTGCTGAATGTGTGTGAATGTCAGAGAGAATGCACTAAATAGAAAGAGCATAAACGTGTGAGAATGAGGTAAGTTGTGTAAGTTATGCTTTGAGTGCTCCAAGTAGTACCGTCAGAGCCCTGTACCCCCATTCTACATTCCTCCCTCTACTTGCAATTCAAATAAAATGGAACTGAAACTGAGGGGTTATAATAGGGTGGTTTACAAGGTTTCACTGTACACTTCTAGGCTGCAGAAGGTGGGATCTGGAACCATACAGGAACATGAAGTACGACAGGATCTGCTGGAGAGGGCATGAGATTTTGGTGGTTTTGGGCAAGCTGGCCCTTTGGGTCCCTTAGCCTGGTCAACCAGCGGAGGTTGCTATTGACAGTGAATTTACTACCCCTAGTAATACTGTCAGCTCTCAGCTGGCTTTTCAGTAGTATTATTCAGTAGATGACAGTTGCCTACTCCCCCAAGAGTTTAGGACTCAAAGTGTCAATTATGGTAAGTGGTAAATGGCCTGTATTTGTAGAGCGCTTTACTAGTCCCTAAGGACCTCAAAGCGCTTTTCACTTCAGTCATCCACCCATTCACACACACATCCACACACTGGTGATGGTGAGCTACATTGTAGCCACAGCTGCCCTGGGGCGCACTGACAGAGGCGAGGCTGCTGGACACTGGCGCCACCGGTCCCTCTGACCACCACCAGTAGGCAACGGGTGAAGTGTCTTGCCCAAGGACACAACGACAGAGACTGTCGTAGCCGGGGCTAGAACCGGCAGCCTTCCGATTACAAGACGAACTGCCAACTCTTGAGCCACGATTGTCCCATTATGTTCGCCAATTATGTTAATATGAAATAATTTATTGAATTTACAGCACAATGACCATTTCTGCCTCTGTTGATGAGAGTGTGGCTCACCCACACTGACCTAGTTTCTTTATTATGAGGTTTCAATAAATACTAACCCGTGTAGATGAGGTGGAAGTGGTAATGGCAGTAGTAACTGTGGTGGCTGGGCTGCCAGTGAAGGTGCTGTAATCAGAGCCACCTGTGTAGTTTGATGCTTCACTCATGGTACTCATAGGGCGCTCCTTCTTGTCACTGCTGCTTCCCTGTTCTGATGAAGACTTGGGAGCCGATCTGCCACAAGGTGAGACACAGAGATGAGATAGAGGGAGGGATTTAGACATTTCACCTTTATAGAAAAATGTACAATATAGAAGTGCTGTGACCACTGGTATTTCTTAAATTGGACATCTCTACCTACACTTGCTATATTTTCAATTCAATTTTACGCCAAATCACAACAACAGTTGCCTCCATTCGCTATAAAACCCCTATGACTACTGTTGCAGGTATTGGGCCTTTGAACTATGTTCTACCAGCATGCTGGCTTGGTTACAAAGTACCTGCTGACAAGACCTCCAACCACATCTGGATATAGAAGAGGTCCCAGAAGAAGTATTAAGCCAGATTTTAGAGATGCAAACCTACTTAGGAGAGTAAGTAGGCCAAGTTATTGCAGAAATGGCTATTTTAACAAGTTTGCTCTATTCCTAAATTTAATTTCAGCCCAGTTATCCTGACTTGTTTTTTATTGTTAATGTCTAGTTTTGTTCCTTGGAGTGGAGAAAGTAGCTTGTCCCATTTCTGATAAGTTGCTTTTGGCAGTTAGAAGACAAGGAGAGAAAACATTCAAAGGTATATTTGTGATTCTGGAGCATAGCTGCCAAAAACAAACAAAACTAAGCAAACAAACTAAACAAAACTGCAGACACACAGAGAGACAGGAGGCAAAGGGAAAGGAAATAAGAAGTGTAAAGGTAAGTAACATGCAACAGAAGATAGTAGTGAAAAGGGCCAGAGAAATATAAGATCAATGCTTGACACATGCACTTAAGATCAAGACTGACACATCCCCTTATCCCCCAACACAGGCGCTAAAAAAAATAAGCCATATAAGAATGGAGAGAAGAGGAAAGAGCAAGAAATAAGAAAGGAAAAAAGGGAAAAGAGAAGAGAAGAAAGGGTAGCCGGGAAAAGTCATTGTTGATGACGTTTCCCAGCTACCCTCTAGGTAGAGCCCCGAGTCAATCCCTCCAGCATACATCAGCTGAATTGGGGACACATGATTGTGAGTTATTTCCTATATTCGTCTTATAATGGTGTTATTGCTATCATTGTCATTATTGTTACAGTTCATAGTTGGTCTTTAGTATCATTCAAGATTCAAGATTCTTTATTTGTCACATGCAGGTTATACAGGTACAACAACCAGTGAAATTAACCTGAACACGCTCCTCGACTGTGCAAAAAAAAGGGGGAGGGAGAAGAGCACAATAATATATATATATATATATAATATATATAACAATAGATATTTACAAGATATACAATCATACAGTCACGGTGTGTGTGTGTGTGTGGGGGGGGGGGGTATTTTTTTGTT
>VUQR01025311.1:14210-31582 GCA_015108515.1 Hemichromis elongatus | reverse complement strand
GGCCCTGCCAGGTCGTTGGCCACACCTGAAGACCTCTCACACCTGCAGCTGATCAAGCCTCGTTGGAAGGAGCTATTTAAGACTGTGGTGGAGCTCTCTCCAACGCTGGATCATTGCGTGACTACCCGTCAGTGTCTCCAGCAAATTCGTGAGTCTGCCGCAGTATCCGGTATATGCTAAGGTCTGTTGTGTATGTGTGCTTCCCAGGAGAAGTGTGGAGACCGGAGAGCAGCGAGCACGGGGTGCTCAGATACCGAGGAGCGGGGACTTGGACACGAACACTGGGAGGAGGACACGTCACGGGAGTCGGGAGCGCACGGGGATTTATTGTTGTTTTGTTTTCCACATTCATCTGTAAATAAACGCACTGTAATGCAGAGCTTCGCGCCTGGGTCCTACTTCACCCACGGTCTGTCCCACAGACCATGACACTTAATCTCAGTGGATCAACCATATACAGAGGACACAAAAAACAATAAAAAACTATCAAGAGCTTTCATTTCTTGATAAGTTTGATAGGTGACAGAACAATTCTGTACAGATGTGAGTAAAAATAAACATGATGTTACTGCACAGTACAGGGTACTGGTTAATGCAAAACATTGCTGCAATGTCTAAAGATCTTCTTTGTTTCTGGTAGAGGAGCTACAAATTTAAATCCCAAGAAATTTTGTTACTCGTATATTTTAATAAAGAAGAACAAACTGAACAGAAACATAAACTGTCTTCAGTTGCTTCGTCTAATTAACTGTATCACCCTTAAATCGGCACCTATTTTGGTTAAATAGCTTAAAGCAGTCAGCTTGAGTCCACTCATGAGGGCCTAGATATTTTATGTCAGTGTAGCTTTGGACTCTCCCCCTCTGCTTAAGTTAGCACTTCAAACATGGGTCATTTCACCCCCTAGTGTCATGAAGCAGTTATATCATTCTCTGCTCTGTGTAGAAAAGGGCAGACTGTTAAAATCATTGCATGGAATTAGACCAGAAGGACACACAACCTAGTTGTGCTTTCATTCTCTATGCTTTACTGGTGCTGTGTTTTCCTTCAATCACAAACTATTACATCTGGTGTTGTTTCTGGTTTTGTATTTTCTTAATATTTCTTAACGTCTAAATCAAGAGCCAAGAAATATTTTACGTGATACTAAAGTCTAAAGTAATTTTATGTGGCACCATTTAGTCTTATTCTTATTGTGGCTTCAATAAGAACATTTACATTTTTTTTCTTTTAGTGAGCTTCTTAATTCAATTAATGATTAATGAATTGGATTTTAGTCAAGATGCTCTAAAGTTTTGTTTTGATCATTAGAAACCAGCTAAGAAGAAAAGACAATTTGTATACTGAGGCCATTTTTTCACAGTCTCAAAATCCATACACTGTTGTTATTATTAACAGTGTAAAAGGGCTCTATGAAGCATTAGTAAATAAGCTATAAATAAATGATTTATTTCTTCTTTCAAATATTTTAGAAATGGTGCATTATTGGGAAGGTTTCTGTGTGATGGAATGATTAACTATAGAGATTAAAAAAATAAATAAGTGAAAAACTACACCTTTAACCTTGTTCTTTCACCATAAACCCTGCACCTCCTCATGAATAACTAAAGGATCTGCAATTAATTTACAATTTCATGCAATGTTGCAAAGATCACAGAAAAGCCCTGTCAACATTTTATAACAATTATTGTAGTGGAGTCAGTGAGTTCTGAATAAACAGCTAAGATCTCTGAACAAGTGTGTTTTATGCTGTGGTTTTCAAATCTGTGACCTTTAATTATTCATTACGTGGTTAAATTCTCTAACCTTCCCCTTAACTTGAACTTCCCCTAGGTGGTGTTGTTGACAAAACAAACAACCCTCCCCACTCCTACCAAATATACAAATGAGTCACACAATTTCGTCATGAGAAATGAGAAATGCCAGATTTGAGATTGACTTTTGTTGGCTGACATCTCAAGAGAACAGTAAACTTCATTTTAGTGGTTAAAATGGAAATGTTCTTCAGATCTATGTTATGACAATAATGGTGGCTTTGACAAGTGGCTGACCAGAAGAAGTGGGAGGCGGATATTGTGGTACAGGCTCGGTTATAGACCACATGCCCCTATTTCCACAGTGCACACACACACACACACACACACACACACACACACTGAGACATATAAACATGCACATACATATCCACAGGCTTGTCTCCCGGCTGCAGGACACCCCTAATCGAGATGGAAGAGTGCTGTGGCAGATCGAAATGCCTGCAGATGACAAGGTGGGAATGGATTGGCTCCTGTGCCCTTGTCATGTTGCTCCATCTGCACCAAACAGAGAGGAAGACAGATGGATTCCAAGACTGAAAGCTGGGTGGCACAGGGAGACAGGTATGGGAAGACAGACAATGATTAATGAAAAATATATTAGGTAACAATATAAATGCTGCTTTTGGTGAAGAAATACATAATTCATAAATCCATTTGTTTAGTGAAAGCATATGTAGTAACAGGTTTTTTTTTTCTTGAGCTGAAGTCAAATTTGAAGTCAATTTTGAAAAAACAAAAAGCAAGGACTATTTTAACACTATAGTAGAGTCCTTTTAACACAGAGTCAGTTTATGGAAAGTTTCATATCTCATAGCACAACCCTTCAATGATCCAATTCAAATAGTAATGATACAGTCAGATTTCACTCTGAAGGATGAGCATGACTTCACGACCAGTGAAAGTTGAATTTCAGGTGATGTGACTTTATATTCAGGCAAAACATTTATTGTTATATAGTCCTAATTCTAATTTTGTGTTGCGTTCTCTGAGTTTCTTTTTGAGTATGGAAAAGATGAAAGTAAGACAACATAGCTGAAGACACAAGATGATGGTCCTCAAACATGAAAGACATACAAACTCCACATCCGATGGTTTGATGAATAAAGTAAAACTTGTAGGTTTTTCACGCAAATCTAAAAAGGCTAAAAGCACAGTTTCCCATATTTTTAAAGTTTTCTTTGAAAAGTGGTTTTGAGGTTTTGGGTTTATTAAGAAAGCTTCAACTTTACAAGTGATAATGTTTTAAGGTCTGAGAGCAACTTATTAGTAAGATGTACATCTAGTTAAACTAGCTTTGGTCATTTATTGGACATATGACTTTCCCTTCTTTATACTTTTTTTATTGCTCTTCCAGTTTTTTCTTTGTTCAAGTTCATTCTGGTAAAATACTGGCCCTAACATTTCTTCTAGTGGAACAAAAAAAAAGCTCTGTTAACAGTGAACATATCACTGCAAAGGCCACTCCAATCTGCCACCTAAGCGCTGCACGTGCTCGAAGGCATACTTACCGTAGAGGGTTTATTCTCTATCTTCCTGGGCAGACTGCTCTAGTGAAGCCTTACTATCCCTGGCAGTCTTTTACAGGTCACTGATCTCCTATTACAGCTTAGACATCTGAACCATGTTTCCTAACAATCCTTTTTCTTATTTAGCTGTGCTCAAGCAGCAGATAAGATATTCCCCTAAGGGAAAAATACGGTACTTAATATTAAAAGAAATCATTCATAGTCACAAGGAGGCGTTTGGCTTAAATGATACATGAAAAAAACTAGTATAGTGAAAGATTGTTAATGCTGATAAAATCCAGTTCTCATATTTAAGAATTGCAGTGATTGAGCTTAAAGGATGAAAATGGTTATCTTGACAAAATTTAATGATATCCATTTAACAACTTATGAAAGTTTGGGGAATATCTGAAAGTCACTCATTGGGGTGGTAGCATCATTGTCACAGGTACCAAATTCAAGAGCATTAGTTTGAATGTTTTAATTATTTCAAGGATTTCATGGAAAATCCAACCCTCACTGGAAAATATACTGGACTGGTATATGTTTTTTTCTAAGGTGATGTGGTGGCAAATGCAGAGAGGCAGGTTAATGTTGTTTCCCTCCCCTGGGGGATTAATCACCTGGTCTCATAACTACCTGCCAACATAATCATCCAAGAGAGATAGGGAGACTCTGCCAACAGTAAACCTGGAGACAGCAGGGAAAGAGAGAGAGAACTGGGAGGGAAGACAAATAAGCCTATGCATTTTGCTTTTTCTCGGACTGCATATTTTGTAACGCAATGCTAATAAAAAGAGATACTGGGGATACCACGTCGTTATGCTTTCAGTTTCTTAAATTAGATCAAAATGTCTAGAAATGTGCGTTTTTGATTTTACTACATGACTGTCCAAAAAATTCTGAAGGAAATTGTCATTTATAGGCCCTTATATTTTGGATCTCTCTTGTTAGCTGTCACTGAAACGGACAAGTTGGCCTGCTCGGTAATATACACAGTGGATGGATGTCAGAGAGAGAAAAATGAATGAATGCAAAACAGAGTAAAAAGCTTTCTGAAAATGCCATGTCAAATTGAGATCGAAGCAATCCTATTTGTTTTTGTTAGCCCAGCATCTCTCATTGACATCTGTTGATGAGGGTTTGTCTTGGATGATGTCCTTCATCTCGCCTCCCAAGGTCTCTACCACTACTCCTTCCTCTCCTCCCTCTTACTACTCCTTTCCCTGCATTGAGACTATAAATTGCTGAATATAAAGCCTTGTTTCCAGTCCGTTAGACCCGCCAGCCAATGCCAAGGGCCTTCACATCCCCTTCTGCACCTCCAAAGGCACTTATGTGGAAAAATCTCTCTCTCTCTCTCTCCGTTTACCCTTGTCTGCTATATGTGCATGCATCATTCAAGCACCAACCAACACAACCGCTAGCACCACCACCTTCCCCCCACAAGGCCAAGTTGTAGCTTCACTATTTATTGCAAGGGAACACATGGTTGGAAACCCAGATAAATATAAAAAAACTTCTCCAAAAAACAATATATATCTTTTGTGGCAATTTCTCCTCTAATGGGCCAATGTAGAGTTTTTTTTAAAACTAATACAATTTAATAAATAAATTAGGTTTGTTGATATTTCCTAATGAAACCTGACTGGTACTCATAAGTGTAAAAAAAAAAACCTCACTGGACCTCACAGGTGAACATCATTAGAGTTTTTCAGAGTCATTTTACTCCTTTGCAAACTATTTATTAGAGTTTTTAGATCGATGGTAGTTTTAGAGTTCTTTGGTAACTTGCCTGTACAAGGTGTGAAAAGCTTTAGTCTTTAAACTCATTTATCATGTGATTTAATGTCTGTCAATAATTTCCTGTTTAAGTTTGTAAGTCTTGGTGTTTTTTACAATATTACCCTGCCACTTTTATTTCTGTGTTTGCCAGTTTGTCACTCACAATTTGTTTGTCACACCTCTTTCCTCTTAGTGTCCTGCTTTTCGCCTGCTTTTCTGACCTTGACAGTTTGTATTCCTTTGTCACAGTTGTCATTTTTTTTGCCATATGGTTATATTTTCATTTCCAGTTTTTCTCGTTCTTTAATTTCTCCTTGCCCCTTGCCTTCAAAGCTTGGTTTCTCTAACTGCTTTTCTTTGATTGACCACAGTCTGGATTAGAGAGTAAAGACTGAATTTTGGATTTTAGGCTGCCTCTGTCTGTTTGGGTCCTCGTCTTCTGTCATTGCTGTAGAATTTTCTTCAAGATCATTTTGCTGTGAGTCTGTAAACAACATTCAGCACCACTATTTTTAGACTATTGGAAGACCTGTTCGGATAAGGTATTTAGCACTGTCTACTAAATATAATTGAATTGCCAGCGTGATCATGCTGGTCATGGTACAAAGCCAAAAACCGCAAATGGACAAATGTAAACATGGTGTCAATGTAGAACAGAGGTCTGACTTTATTCTGTGTAGAAACATACATTGCCATTGTTTTGTCTCTTAAAAAATCTGTCTCTTAAATCTCTCTCTTAAAAATATCAGCTGACACCAAGGTGTTTCCAGATCCGCCGAGGGATATAATCTCTCCAGCATGTCCTGGGTCTTTCCCAGGGCCTCCTCCAGATGTGACATGTCTGAAACACCTCACCCAGGAGGCGCCTAGGAGGCATCCTTGTAAGATGCCCAAACTACCTCAACTGGTCCTTCCGATATGGAGGAGTAGCAGCTCTACCCCCGCCTAGATGGCTTAATTCCTCACCCTATCTCATGCCAGCCACCCTTCAAAGAAAGCTCATTTCCACTGCTTGTATCCAAAATCTCGTTCTTTCGTTACTACCAAAAGCTCAGGACCATAGGCGAGGGTAGGGACGTAGAACGACCAGTTTGTTAATCTCACACTCCCTTCTCCTCTCACTCGTGAAAAAGACCCTAAATCACTTAAATTCCTCTTGGGGGAATAACTTTTCCCTGACCTGGAGTAGGCAGTCCACTCTTTTGTGGTTGAGGGCATTGTTCCTCCTGTATCTAAAGTCCCCCCTACAGATCTTATACGATTGCAAAATCAACCTGTAGCCTAGGGTCAAATAAGATTTGACCACAACTGTATCAGACGAGTGCTTGTGTCCAGTCACAACCATCAGTGAGGGCCCATCATGCACACCAGATGTAAGGAGTAATATGTGATTTGTAAAAATAAAGTTAAGGTTAAAAAAGGTCATTTGGTCTGTGTAGCATAATAAATTGGGTAGTTGAAGCTATTTAAATAATTTATTTGAGTTGAAGTATTTACACTGTTTTATTTTAAAAAATTATTTTTTGCCTATTTTTCAAAGGAAATGCCAATTAGATTTCTGTTATTCTTGACTGTTTTTTCTTTAATCTTTTAAATAAGTATGGATTAAACTGAATACCAACATTTTACTGCATTTTTACTGCAAGAATATGAACATTCAGTGCATATTTATTCAATGCCCAGCTGGCTCTGCATTGTACCTTTGGCAGTACAAAATATCCCTTATTTAATAGTTAAAAAGTTGGCACGTTCAACATGTTGAACATTCTAACTTTACTAGGAAGTCACAGTAGCTAGCTTTCAGACAGAGGTCTGAAAATAATGCCAGTACTGAAATAGGTCCATAGGAGCACAAGAGTTTGACCTTTAAGAGGTAATAAAAATTTAATTAATTTTTAAAATTATTATTATCTAGACCAAGTATCAGAACATTTAGGTTGTACTTTACTCCACTTTTATTTATTTTTTCTTCAACCCATTTGCACATAGTGGTTGGATCAAACTAGCTTGTCAGATGTGCAGACTTTTATTTCTTATTTGACATTTCATAATGCTGGGTCTCACAGAGCTCAAAAGTACTCACAACATTCTTTTTATTAGTTTACATACAAATAAACTACTAATAGGAACTTTTCAGTAATATATGAAACAACAAACTTAAGGGTTTCCTCCTTATTTCCTAAAAACTGGGTTCTCATAATGGTCGTAATTCCTTTAGTGCTGGTACAAACTCATGGTCCATGCAGACAGATATTTTTACATTTGTATGAGTGAGTGCAGACTTTGCTCAGCTATTTACTCTTTTCAAGTCATCATTCTTGAGTCCAGTTTACTTCTGGTACAGACATACCTGATATCAGGTAATATAGCTGTCCACAGTCCTATCCGTAGTCTGAGTTGATCGGTACAAACCTGTTGCAGGATGAGTTAACAACATGTGTTTTTATGAGTCCAATAGCTGTTAGTGAATTACTAAATGGTCATCCTTCTACAGAAACAATTGTTCAATAATTGAGATGGATGAGTATTATAAAACATAGACAGAGAATAAGGGTAAATTCAATGTGTTATCAGTTATTGTTTGCTAAGACAGTTTTCTCTGTACGATCCCCCTGGTAAGAATGCAGATCACTTCGATACTATCACCATGTAGCTAAGTGCCCCATGAGGGCTCCAAAGACTGCCAAACGGTCAGGTCACTGTATTCCCAAAGGCCCCACAAGAGCTGACCTTTTTTAGACCTTCCAGAAGAGTGAAACTCCAAAATTCATGATCAACAGTGAGACAGATTGTCATACTTAGAATTCTTTATTAACACTGCAAAGACAGATATAGACAATAATTAGAGAAACACTGAATATATTTACCTGGAACTGTCACAACATATTGATCCAAGCATAGCATGAATGTGGTTTGACCTCAATAAATAAATTCATAGTGCATGCACTACAAAATTACCCTGTTTGAGTAAATATATACCAGTTCTCGCTGGTATGAATATTTAGTTAAAACAAAGCTTATAGGTAGCCAATCTAAATGTCTTGGTGTCACTCATCTGTAACCACTGCAAGTGAACATAGGTTATAGCAAAAAATAAATATTGTAAAAGTCCAATGGGGGAAATACTCAAAAATAGATTATTTTATTTCATAAGCACTTATTAAAAAAATAAAATAGTACCATCTCCACCTAAATTTTCCCTGTCTGTCATTTATTAACACAGCAACTCAATAATGCACTTGATCAAAGTTTGCTTCCTTTTTTTGTATGTTTGTTTTTACTTCCACCTGTAAAACTGCTTTTGAAGAAAAGACTAGAATCTTTCAGCACACCTATTTATCTTACAACCCCTATAGACATCTTTTTTCTTGCCATGACTCATGTCTGCAGATTCCCGAACAGAGCAGCAGGTGAAAAACAAATGTTGTGTAGCAGGCCTCGTTTAACCCAGGTAAAAAGGCTCATCAGCAGATGCCTTAAGGGTGTTTATAGCTCCTGTGCAGTTGGCAGCAGAATGTCTTCTGTGTTGTTGCCAGGTATTGATAGCTTGATATGTTGTTGTTTATGTCTGGATAAGTTGTCATGGCCTCTACATGAACTCTTGGTAAAGTCAGCTAAAGAAGACAGCTTCTTTGAGCTTTCAGCCTCCACAGGTGTGTAGGAGATAAATATAAATCCCAGAATCATGATATCAGTGTCTAAAACTATAAATTGATGCAGTGTCTTCTGGGGGGGAAATGTACACCTCAATCTGATTTCTGCTTAGTCATCACTTTTCTCTTTTGTTCATTAAAGTATGTCATGCCGTGCCTGCTATACGACTTTAAACATTAAGGCTATTTCATTAGCAATCCCAGAGGAATAACTCATTTCCTATCAACGTTAGCCCCACTGCTGGCATAAACCCTCGCTCAGAGTCTATTAATGTCATGTAGGACACAGGTAATTTAATTCATAAGCCAAGATTACATCGGAGTTGTAATGGCCTAATGATGAAGCATGATGTTTGAGTTTCAGTTAATAGGATTATGTAACAGATGACAGAGACCAGGCTATTATCAGCAACTAAGGAGAACAATATACATCAATTAACACATTTTGCCAAGAATCTTGCTTTCTCCAGCTGCCATGCGCAACCATGTGCACAATTTACTTTTTATCTCAAAAAAACCTAACATTAGAAATAAAATATACTCAACACCTGATCATCTCCTTTGAAACAAATTTGGACACAGCTCCAGAGTAGTGCATTGTGGGGGTGTTTAGCAGGAAAGCAGTTTGCCTCACTGGGTACATTTCCCCAGGCTTGGGAATGAAATGCAGGATACAAGATCCTGAGGGGACTTTTGTTGGGCATAAAACTGAGTAGCTGAATCACTGAAATGAATCACAACCAGATTTTTCAAACAAAGGTAATGAATACAAAAAAATTTTCTTAGGTAGATCCATGTTCAGCCACCGGAACTGTCTTTAAATTAAAAACATCAATAAATAAAATAATTATTTTTTATATGCATGTAGTAATCTAATTTCATATGTTTTTTTTTTCTTCTGTTATTATCTCTCAGGCTTTAAACCCCTCGTTCTCCTATGAGACTGAACTTCCAGTGATGTAGAGAGGTGCTGACGTACAGATTGATAAATTATCTCTCTTTCTCATTCTCTCTTTCTCTGTTTTGGCTGGATGCATATCAGCAACTTCCTTTCTATTTGTCAAACATATGAATAATAATCACACACCATGCTAATCCATTGTTTCTTTCCACCTGTATTCTTCGGAATTCATGCATACTTAAACTGCTATTATTCTGATATGGGTCATTTCGTGATAACAATAGAGGCTGCATTCCCAAGTCTGTGGTATCGCCTTTGTCTCCTCTGCAGTTTAATTGCCCACATGTACTATAGATCCTGTTCACTGTATCGTATCAGGACAGAGATTTTCAGAAATACGAAAAAAATATATATAATTTTGTAGTTCAGAGATGGCACTAAAACTAAACATTGTCAAACTACAGTTGACCAGAATAGCTATTTAGTAACAGTTGTTGTGATCAAAAGCCCTGTTTCTCAAACTGCAAAAATAAAACAATGAAACAATATGAGAATTGCAAATTGATGATCATATTATCCTTTACCAACTGTTCTACCACAGCGAACATTGCACAGGAATTAAGTATTTCCCTCTTGTATTGGTCCTGGTAATTTAAATTTAATTGCAGCAATTTTCATCGACTGGATAATTGGCTTTATGGCTGTACCTCACCATATTGTTGGTATTTACAGTATGAAAAACAAAATTTAGCACATGGATATACATGGATACATTCAGAGGGGATTTGCTTTAACAAGAATATTAACATGCAGAGATAATGAAAAACAGACCAAGCGAAAAAAGAACAGAGAATGGTAGCAGATATGCAACAACCTTAAAGATGTGGAGGACAAGGAAGGCAAAAAAAGTTGGTGTAGCATTAGGAAAACGGATTTACTTTTGATCCAGTGCACTGCTTGCCATCATAATCGACAATAATAGGGTACAATGTTGGTAAGCTTAATTTAGAAGCTGTCAAATGTGTTTGAGGCATTAGTGATAGCAGCATGACCAAAATTTTATTGAGATTGACATTCATTCACAATAGGCTACATGCAATCATAAATGCCATATTCAACACAGTATAAAGAAATGAACATAGATTTTCCATAGGTCATTGTTAAATCACAAATTTACAGCACTCTGTTACACCACCACTCTGGGGGCCCATAATGTTTGTTGCAGGACTCTCTTTTTCATGCCACTAAAGATACTATTGTTATTTATTTAGTAAAAATAAATCCAGGATTATGCACCAGTGTGGTTAGGTTTGATGGTGAATGAGGGTCAAAATACAGACTATAATGAGTACAACCTGTCACTTAAGGGTAGCTATAACTGTCTATGTATATAACATTATGTTACATGATATAATAAAACACAAAACTAGACAAAAAGAACAATAGTGTAATCGTAAAATGCAAAATGACTCCATGATAGCAGTGTTAGCACTCACTCTGCTAACACAACTTCGAGTCTTAGCAAACATCTGAATAGATGCCTGCTAGTGCAAAACTAGCCAAGAACCCAGGATGATGGTAAATCTGAACACATGCAAGAGGCTGATATTCAACAGGTAACAAAGGTAATGATGAGTGGTCAGGCTTTGAGAGTTGTAGCTTTCATTTCTACATGTAAACATTTCTACAGGAGGACTGCGGCGATGACTATAAAGTTCCTTTGGGCTAGTTTTCGTCTTTGCTTTGTTTTTTTCAGTTTTGTGTTCATATTTTAATACTTAAAGAAATACCACAGTGTGTCCTCATTAGGATAGGAGTTTATGTTGACGTGTGACACTATAGCCAAAGGTTGATATTGTGAACTAGTAATTATGTGATAGTGCCTTTCAGGTCATTTTGAAGAGTGAAAGTGAACATGAAAGTAATGTAACAAGTAGTGTAACAAATTAATTTCTCAAGTGAAAAATGAAGTAACTAACTAAGAAATATACTACTGTAGCGACAAAACTGCATTCAGTTAAATACAAAGAAAATCATTGTGATTAAACAACACAATTGAACTGGTCTTTAGCTGTTAACTCCCAACAGCGGCGTCTATAGTGCAACTGAAAGGATCAGGTACCTTAACAATAACAAGGCAGTGTTATCATGGCAATGTGTATAAACAGCACCCAATCCAGACACTTTTGTTGTGTCTAAGCCTATTAAGCTGTTTATGGTTTGTTTTTTGTTTTGTTTTGTTTTGCTGTCAACCGAAAAGGTTGAGGTCAGGTCTAAAGTCAAGGATAGTGTGTTTTATATGGTGTGAAATCACATGAAAAGCAAAACATTGTCTTGGCATACCAATTGTACCTGATTTCATCACATCACGCTGCATCAAAGGCTCTGTACTGTGAGTTGTTCCTCTGATTAGCACAACCCATTTTTAGAAGCTTCATTTACATCATATGAAGTTTAACTTTTTCTCTGCGTCCTCCATCTGAACCCTGTGTTTATCTCTGCAGCAAACCATCCTCCTTCCTCATTCTGTACATTTCAAAGGAAACATGAGCCACTAATTTGCATAATCCAGAATGTACTGTGTCTGTATGCATGTGTGTGGATGTGTATTGGAATGAGCACTGACTTATTCTCTGCATTCCCACATCTAATTATCCCAACTGGCCTGGGAACAGGGCCCACTCAATGAGCAAGAGAAAGAAGCTGGTCACACATGAAAATGGAACAGACAAAAACCAGTAGTTCTGCAGAGAAAGGCATAGAGTAAACGAAATATAAAGAACTCTATTCAGAACTGGGTCAATGTTTTCTATAGCTCCATCCATTTTTTTGGCAAGCCTGACAAAAATATATCCAAAACTGGCTGACCCAGGCAATTATGAAACCACAACTGCATAGTAGGTACCTTGCAGTTTTGTGAGAATTGAAAGCTTCACTTTTTTGGCTACACTTGATTACTTGCACATGTAGTGGGTTTGCTGAACAATCAGTACATCTTACATTTCACTCATTTTAAGTAAGGTGACCTGGAACACATGGCCTAGATTCAACTATACCTTAAAGAAGTCTTAAAGACTTATTAATAGTATTTATAATCAAAAGACACACTGGTAGCAATATTACACAATTACAAAATCCAAACCTTTTAAATAGCATTTTTTTTTTTACATATTATGTTTAAGATAAGCTCTGTCTTTCATAGCCTCATAAATGCAAAGTTTAGTAGTGGATTTTATTAAGGCTTTTTCAGACTGTAGCTGCAGTCTCAACTCTTCCTAGAAAGTTAAGTAAAATGCAGTACAAGCAATTCACCATACAAGAACAGTACCAGCCTTTTCTGGGATGATCATAAAAGAACATCAGAAGTTTTCCACCAAAAGTCTATCAGTATCTTCATCTTTGATTCAACTGAGTTACAATAGAGACTCCAAAAACAGGGCAAACAGAAACTGGCAGAAGCAGATAGACAGGCTTTCAGACTACTGAGAGCCCAAGCTTGGCAGAGATCCGATCCACATGAGAGCCTCCTTAGATCAGAATCCTGCCTTCACTTAGGTATGCAGATCCACTACCACCTCCCCTCCTCAACACCCCTCTCTCCATCTTCTCCATGCATTCCTTCATCTTAGCCTCCCCCTCATTAAAACTCTTAATTGACTCATTCACACCTGCTCATGCACTGACTCATTTGGGACAAGCTTCCACCACCAGAGCAGATTTTCTCATCAGCTACGAGTTCACTCCGGTGCACACTGTCCTTCACTCACCTACAGGGCAAGACAATGATCTGAGACTGTGTGTGGGAGTAGGTGAAGGTAAATGTGTTTAATGCGGTCAAAATGAGAAACACATAAACAAATGTAAGACTTCTTAATAATTTAGGGCATATCTAAGCCATTCATCCAGAGGACAATCCAAGGTAAAAAATATAATTGCATGTTACATCATGTGTTCTAGTTTCTGGACTTTTTAGACTGCTTCATGGTCAAACATACAGAATTTTGTCATGACCAGTGTTAGGGAGTAACGGAATACATGTACCAGCGTTACGTATTTAAAATACAAAATATAAGTAACTGTATTCCCTTACAGTTACTGTTTAAAAAGGTGGTATTCAGAATACAATTACTTTGTTGTTTTGTTTCCTGTTTCATATGTTAGGCTATGCCCTCTCAATTTCTGGTAATTCCACGCCAGTGGAAACCCAAACAAAACACGCAATAAGAGGCTCTAATGCCTGTGTCTCAGTCTCGCGGCCCATGTTACCCCTACTTGTGGCCCCTACTTGTGGCCCACATAAATGATTTGAAGAAATATTTTTAAAAATTTTTAATGAAAAAAAAAACTCAATATGAAGGCAATAGGAAGAGTGTTACAGACAGCCCTAAAGAATGTAGCCTGATGGGTAGTGTAGTCCATGCTGCAGGGAGAATAGACTGCCATACCTGTTATGTGTGCGAGCATGAAGGAGGGAGAAAAAGGAGAGTCGAAAAGTGTCACCGACCAGAAACGGGAGATGGAAGCATGTAAATATAATAACAACCACTGCAGCCAAAAAGAGTGCCTGACGAGCCCAGTTGTAAGTAAGGTGTTAAGACTTGACTGTACATGGTGTTTGAGTTTTCCTCCGAAACAATAAGTTCCATTGGAGCAGCCTTTCAACACCTCTCTATGTCTCTCGCTAGCAAAGTTGACCCAGACAACAACCTAAAGCTAGTTTTCGCCTAAGAGCCCGAGACGGAACCTGACGTATTAGCCAGAGGTCCCTTTACTACAGTTCGGAGTTGCGGTCGTGTTTTACATACTCGCAGAATAGTTTTCTATACGAATTTGCTGCAAAAAGTGCAGCCTTACCTAATGTCCAGTTGGTATTGCTATGGTGAGTAACTTTCAGTAATAGTAATAAATCACAGAGCAATAGTACTTTCATGTAGTTGTACAAAGCATGATAATATATTAAGTAATCCAAAGTATTCAGAATATGTTACTCTCATTGAGTAATATAACAGAATATGTTGCAAAATACATTTTGGGGCATGACATCCTTGGACACCCAACATACAGTATAAAATAGTGGACATACCAACACACAAAGATGAACTAGTTATACTATCAAACAAACTGATGGCTTAAGGCAAAGTGGGGGAAGAAATGGGAAATATAATTTGAAAAAAAGGATTATTTTATATGGATTAAAGGTTCGCTTTTGTAGCCGCAATTTTGGATGGGATGAACTTTCAAGTCTTTAATTTCTGTCATTTTCCTCCACTCCCAACCTTCCTTTTTCCTTTGGCCTGTCTGCACCATCACTAATAAATGCCTAATCAAAATCACATTTCCTAAATGTAGATGGTAACCTTTTAGAAGCAGCAGGAAATGAGATTTCCCAAAATACACCACTGAAGCAGGTCAGTGGAAGTAAATGGCCAGTTGTTAAGTGTCCAAACTGCCATCCGTCACACAAAGACATATCCTGTCCTGCCAAGGTCTGTGTCACAAGTACATCATTTGCTCTCGCTGGTAATGTTCTTTCTTTCTCTAGGCAGTCTGTAACTGTGTCTGTCCTCCCTGCTGCATTTACTTTTTAAGTCTTCAACTTATTCAGTTCCACAAATTAGGTCCTGGAAACTGCACAGAACAGTCGCAATCATGCTGTAAGCTCACTTCTTAGCCTCAAATGTTGCTGCTTGCCATCTCTTTTTGGTGCGTTTAGCCTTCTTTGTTCCCTTTTAACCACAATACCAATGCATTATGTGGCTGTTGTAAGGCTTTAATATGCCATCTTTTTGTAAGAGTTCACAATGCAAAAGTATAGGCCACAGCAGGGTAAATTAGATTTATTGTCATGGGCCACTATAAGACATGGTAAACTATTTTTACAGACTGCAAACTGTACACCACATAACACTCTCTATATTTAGACTGTTGAAAAATGCAATCCTCAAGGTCAATAAAATAGTAGGCCCCCTTGTAGAGTTGATAGAGTAAAGAGAGATTTGTATGCGATGCCTCTAAAAACTACTTCTTTAGGTTGGACTGTTGTCTCCTGACTTTTCAATCAGCATCAGGTGAAATTTTATCTTTGTCCAGTACTCTATTTTCTGAACAAATCCCTAATAGAATTCTATCAGCTCAGTTTTAATGTCTCACAGAGGTGCAAGCACAACTGCAAACTCAGGTTTGTATCAGAAATGATTTAAATCACAGAAACATGAATTTGATTTGCAGATATAATTTTTGCATATTTGAATTTTGATATTATATTTTGATATATTTGAAATGGTTAAAACAGTGATGTCTACAGCCTCAGCAGCCTTACAACACGTGCAGCATTGAAGATAAACTTAATTATGTAAATACACTATAATACTTTGTCTACTTGTTTTACCTAAAAATGTTCAATCATGTGCAAAAGTGTGTGGTGTATAATAAGATGATTCATGTGGCTGTTTTGTTCATCGCTGACCTTCCTTACCTTACTTTAACTATGATGAAACTGTTACCTTTGTAGACATAACATTTATATCCTCATTTCAGGAACTCTTTCTACCATTTCTGCCCACCCATCAATTTCTATTTTGACATTTTTAAGTAATTGGTCTTTAATAGTTAGACATGTGTGTGGCATAATATATTGCAGTCAATATATTATCTGACAAAGTCGCAATGGGCTCAGACTGCTTGCTAAGATTGATTTGGTTTAAATTTAATAAAGGGATTCAAGATTCTTTAAAGCTCTTATTAATCATCAACAGACAAGCGGATTATTTCAGCACAATAGTGAATCCAGCAAATGAGCCTCGTTTGCCAATATCTCTATTGACAGCAAAAGGAAGCTTTCAATGTTTTTGACTTTTTGGGACATCAAGATAAACAGGAAGATAAGTGTTTTGTATGTGCTCTGTTACTCTCTGTGCTTTGATTAGTTTGATATACTTAGAGATATTTTCATAGAATGAGAACATTTGGATTTTCTTAAATTTTCCTTGGGACTAAGTTGCTTTATAGTGGGGTTAACATTTGTGAGGTTACACATATGTTTATGTGTAAGTAAGAGTTAGGTTAAGGTAGAGGTTAGACCAGAGTAATGATTATTGTATGTGATGGTTTAATTAGACGCTAGAAGAGGACATTCCAAATTTCTGCATTTGAAGAAAAACTATTTTAAAATGCAAATTTTAATTGAAGGTTTTTGTTTGATGAAAACTGCAGTCAGGAAGGTTAAATTCACCACCTCTCAACCTCAATACATTTATTATTGGTAAATGTTATTAACTATGAATTGCAATATTTCTGTAATTTTTAACACTACCCAGCTGTCATGCCATGACATCCAATAATGTCAAAGCACAGGAAGTAATAGTGTCATAAATGTTCCTATTCATAGTCCTTTAAGGTCTCAATAAGATGACCACATGGAAATAATGTCAAGTTTCCTCACATGATATCAAATTATAAAAAAAAATATTTTAACAGCATAATTCCTTCTGTTCCATGTATCATCTGGATTTATAGTTTATCATTGTATGCCACAAAACGATGAAGCTCAGTTTAAACGGAAACCTGCATGCATCCCACCAATACAAGCATTAGCATTTGGCATAAAACTTTCAATATTTGATGTTATCCTTAGATCCTCCTGATGACACTGATATAAGAACTTGAAAACAAGTGGTCCCCCCCCCCCCCCCCCCCCCACGCCTTCCCCCCC